>JANHGN010005969.1:22743-40066 GCA_024605025.1 Megaceryle maxima | reverse complement strand
ATCATTCTTGCGGCCCTCTTCTGGACCTGTTCCCTCAGGTCCATGTCCTTCCTGTGCTGAGGGCTCTTAAAAATTGGTTCATTTATTGCTTGTTTCTTTTATGACTGATACTAAAAATAATCAGCATTATTAAAAATAATATATTTAGATATGAATGTTAATATAATGAAAATTACTTTTTAGACACATTTATTAGATGAACTTGTAAATGATATTAATGATAATTTCTGTAGTACAAGAATGTAAATATGTAAATGCCAACCACCCTGTCTTTGTCAGGAAATTCTCAGCTTAAAATTACATGTACATGGAATTACTTCTAAAAGTTTTGGTGATATTTTTCTTCATGTGAGAAAGTAAGACTGCTTGTTTAAAGGTCTACCACTGTCTGTGTATCTGGTCCTAACAATATTTTTTAAACAAAATTGTCTGCATATTTGATCTTAATTCATTAATATTTTAACAGTAGTCAAAATCATACTTTTACTTAAATGTGTAGATAATTTTTTGGAAACTTTCCGCAATGTTTGAAATGAACAAGTATTTTACCATGACATCATGGAGCCATCTTAAACAAGAGGTAGGAAATTGACGCTCAAAGGATATGTGCAATATACATTACCATTGCCTTTTAAGTAGAGATGTTACTTGTTAATTTGAATCTACTTCATCAGTATGACCTCCTTTAACAAGATAAGTCCCCTCTGTAATTTCAAATAAGAGTATTCTTTGCTTATACGTGGTGATGATAATGCTCTATCAGGCAGCAACTGTACTTTATATACAAGAGGGCTGAAATACAATCATGTCTCTGTCTCTCCCCGTGTATTCTTAAATACAATGGATGTCCCAAATATGTGTCTCTTAGGATTCATGAAGCAAAAAAAGACTTTGACTATGTCCTTTTTCATGACTAGAAGTCATGCATTATATGCCCTTTGAATATTCACCAAGATACATTCAGAATACACAAATTTAAGCCTTTTCTCATCTTCTAGAAATATATTTATTTTTGCAATAAGAGAAGTGTTTATTTTAGTGTAATGCTAACAATACAAGTATGAAATTTTCATTTTGAGCACTTTAGACAGCTTATTGTGTATGAGGTCCTTTTGTGAATTGGTTAGGAAAGATTCTGGATATTAGTACACTGTTACAGCGAATTGATCATGTTAAGTCTGATACATTGTTTGAGTACAGAAAGTCATACTGGAAGTACTTTTCCCTTGAACATAGAAGACACAGTTTTCTTGCTCTGAAATTCCCTATTTTCCCACTATGTGTGTTGAGTATAGATGTCAAGGTCATATTCTTAAAAATACTGAGGTATTGTTAGACCTATTTCTTTCTTTTGACATATAGAACTGTTTGCCCAAATTCATGACCTCACATTACCCAAATATTGTATGAATACTTATGGATGGGATCACCAGGTCTCTCAGCAGTAGTGAAGCAGCAGTGAAACCCCAGAACAAATACTCCTATAGTTGGGACTCTGAGAAAGTTCTTTCTCATTTGGAATTAGGACTCAAAGATCCTACCAAAGTTGGTTTATTTGTATTTAGTTTTAAAGTACAAATATTCTAGTACATTATTATAATTTATATCACACAGATATTTTCTGTATTGAACAAGCTATTTACTGCTATCAGTTGTAATAGCTGAATCAAACGTAGAGTTGATGTGACTTTCCAGGTAATAAAAAACTTCTGTTCATTTTAAAGTCTTCCTCTCAGGACTGAGTTGACATCACTTTTCCCCTCTTTTCTTTTTCTCTGACCTCATCATAAATGACCACCAATATCTCGTTTCCCTATTGCTTAGAGACAGTGTGTGGTGACCTGTACATCCATTTCCATCCAGTGCACAGATTCTGTCTGATCCTATAAAGCTGTTTCTGGGCAAGTCTGTTTAATGCTGGTGTCTGTACATTCAGTTTTATTGACAAGAATTCTAACAACCCCCACCCATTAGAAGAGGTGCTCAGTTTGAAATTACACTTTCACAAAGCAATTATCATTCTGAAGACAGTGTTCAATATGAGAACAGAAAACAGAATTAGGTCATCACATTTAAAGAGGAAGTGGTGAGTGATCTGATACACCACTTGGATGCACACAAGTCTATGGGACTAGATGGGTTACACCCAAGGGTGCTCAAAGGGTTGGCAGACATGCTTGCCAAGCCACTTTCCATTATTTACCTGAATTCCTGGCTAACTCTGAGGTCCTAATGGACTGGAGGGTAGCAAATGTACCACCCATCTACAAGAAAGGGAGAAAGGAGGATCCAGGAAACTATAGACCTGTCAGTCTGACCTTGGTACCAGGGAAGGTCATGGAGCAGATCATCTTGAGTGCCATTAGAAGCCATATAGAGGACAAACAGGTGATCAGGCCCAGTCAGTATGGGTTTATGAAAGGCAGGTCCTGATGGATGAAACTGACCTCCTTCTATAACAAGATGACCTGACTATTGGATGAGGGAAAGGCTGTGAATATTGTCTACCTAGACTTTCAAAAAACATCTGACACTATTTCCCATAGAATTCTAATGGAAAAATTGGCTGCTCATGGCCTGGATGAGCATACGATCTGCTGGATCAAGCACGGGCTGGACAGAGGGGCCCAAAGAGTGGTGGTCAATGGAGTTAAATTCAGCTGGTGGCTGGTCACAAGTGATGTTCCTCAGGAGTCAGTGTTGGGACAATTTCTATTTAACATCTTTATTGATGATCTCAACAAGGATGTAGAGTGTGTCACCAGTAAATTCACAGATGACACCAAGTTAGGCAGGAGTGCTGGTCTGCATGGGGATAGGCTCTACAGACACACTTGGATAGATTGGATTGATGGGCCAGCGTTAACGGTATGAGCTTTAACAAGACCAAGTGCTGGGTCCTGCACCTGGGCCACAGCAATCCCATGCAATGCTACAGGCCTAGGGAAGTGTGTCTGGAAAGCTGTCTGGTAGAAAAGGACTTGGGGATTCTAACTGACAAGCAGCTGAACACCTGAAAGAACATTGTAGAGAGTTTGGCACTGGTCTTTTCTCACAGGTAATTAGCAATAGAACAAGAGGAAATGGATACAAGCTGTAACAGGGTAGGTTTAAATTGGACATTAGGGAAAAGTTTTTCACAGAAAGAGTAGCCAGAAACTGCAATAAACTGCCCAGGGAGGTGGTTGAGTCATCATCCCCGGATGTGTTTAAGGGTTTTTTAGATGTGGTCTTGAGGGACATGGTTTAGGGGTGAACATTGTAGAGTAGGGTTAATGGTTGGACTTGATGATCCCAAGGGTCTTTTCCGACCTGAATGAGTCTATGATTCTATGATTCTGGCTATCAGCAAAGAATGGGTTTGGATACCAGAAATACCTAATATGAGACAAAGGAAGAAAATTCAGAAGATTCATGTCAGAACCTCAATGAAAGAGGTGTAAGTAGCAATGCCAGCTTGTGACTTCCATACTTCAATGGCTTTATTTCACTCCACAGCTGCCTGTTCAGTTAGAAAAACAAATGTTAGTTTCTATTTCCTATTTTTTACAAAAATGTTCTGCATGTCTTCTGTAGATTACTTGTAAATAAGTTAAGATTAATAAAATGTTACAGCTGACTAAAAAAACAAATAAAACCAATTTCATTTGGCATCACAGCAGATGCTCAATTTAGTTTAAAAAAAAAAAAAACCTTGACAGGATAGCTAATCAAGAAGATACTAGGACCTGTAGTGTTGAAAATCCAAGATCAAAAATTTGTCTCTACTTGGAGATATTTGTGCAACTCTCAATATCTCACCTCAATAAATAAATAGTTCAAGCTGTGTTCAGTGATACAAGTAGGGACACACATCCCTTCAGAAGGATAAAGATTCTTGACTTCATTTATATTGACCAGGAACTATTTAATGAAATCTTGGATGAAACTAGCACAGTGTGTTAAAAGAAAAAAACAACAAAACAAAACAAAACAACACTTTTAATAAATCAGCAATTAAAAAAATAAAAATATTTATTAGAAAATAACATTGGCTATAGTTTTATCTCTAAAAAATCAAATAAAAGTTGGTAAAAGAAAATATCTGAAAATTCTTTACAAAGTAATATAAAAGATAATGTAAAGCAGAATAAGTAAAAGTTAAGGTGAAATTCAAGCAGTGGATTTGGTTTTATTTCTTCTACTAAATTCCATCCTTTTTTTTTTCACTATGTATTTGATGAGTATTTTTTCTGAAATTTTCACAGTATACCTCACAGCTTTAGAAAGGGATCTATTCCTGGAACTATTTGGAAAACATTTGATTTATAAAACTAAGGCTTTTAAAATCATAATCAAAAAATCCTAAAATAGACATAATCTGACAGTCTTAGATTTAGTATTAGAATTTTACAAATGGAAAACAGCACATGTACAGGAAAATTCAAGGCTTGAGGCTGCTCCTTTTGGGTGAGTTGAACCTTCTGCTTGAATTAGTTTTGAGTTTGTGTTAGTGACAAACCTTATGGATTTTACCAAAGAGGAAAATAGGGAGGGTGAGGGTGTGAGGAGATGGTATTTGCCCTCAGAGTGACCTTCTGTTCTCTAAAAATAGATTTAATGTATCCTTCAAAAATATTTATGCTTATCTCACCTTTCTCTTTTGAGTGTACATTTTAATGGACTGGCCTTGAATATCTGTAGTTCAACAAAGGCAAGGTAGAGTGCCAGCAAAGGTCAGCAATGGCAACAGCCTAATGATCCATAATCCATTAAATTGATGCAAAATTTTTATTTCAGTCAAAGGTATATTAGACTTTTACTGATGTTGTATATTTCATAGAATCATAGAATGGTAGGGGTAGGAAGAGACCTTCAGACATCACTGAGTTTGACCCCCCTGCCAGTGCAGGAACACATAGGGCAGGCCACACAGGAACACATCCAGGTGGGTTTTGAAAGCCTCTAGGGAAGGAGACTCCACAACCTCTCTGGGCAGTATGTTCCAGTAATCTGTTCCTCTCACAGTGAATGTCTTTCCTCATGTTGAGGTGGAACTTCCTGTGTTTCACCTTGCTACCATTACCTCTTGTCCTATCACAGGGCACAACTGAAAAGAGACTGGCCCCTTCTACTTGACACGCACCCCTCAGATATTTGTAAACATTAGTAAGATCCCCTCTCTGTCTTCTCCAAGCTAAACAGCCCCAGGGCTCTCAGCCTTTCCTCATAAGAGAGATATTCCAATACCTTAATCACCTGTTGGACTCTCTGTAGTATTTCCCTGTCCCTCTTGAACTGGGGAGACTGGAACTGAACACAATACTCCAGACGTGGTGTCACTAGTGCAGAGTACAGGGGGAGGAGAACCTCCCTTGCCCTGCTGGACACACTCTTCTTTATGTACCTCAGGATACCACTGGCATTCCTGGCCACAAGGGCACACTGTTGTTCCATGGGTAACATTGTCCACCCGGACACCAAGGTCCCTCTCCATGGAACTGCATTTCAGGGGATCTACCCCAAACCTGTACCAGTACATGGTATTGTTCCTCCCCAGGTGTAGAACTCTACACTTCTCTTTGTTGAACTTCATTAGGTTTGCCTTTGCCCAGCTCTCCAGTCTGTCCAGATCTCGTTGAATGGCAGCACAGCCTTCCAGTGTATCAGCCACTCCTCCCAGTTTAGTATCAGCAAACTTACTGAGGGTGCACTCTATCCCTTCATCCAGGTCATTGGTGAAGATGTTGAATAAGACCGGACACAGAACTGACCCGTGGGGAACAACAATGCTTACAGGTTTTTTCTTGTATTCAGTCAGAATATAACTAAAGATAACTGATGAGAATGTTGTGTTTTCTCCCCAGTATGTGAGCTCAAAAAACATCTGGATAAAATAAAGACCTAAACTTTGCTCAGGGCTATTAAATACAAAACATGGCCTTTGGCTCAAGAATTCCCTGTAACATAAATTGGTGGAAACTGGGAGAGAAAAGTATAATTTCATACTTACTCTTACCCTTTTCTATTTGAAAATACTACTAATCACTGTAGAATATTGAGGTAGATTAACATCAGTTTGGTTTCATAAGGCCAATGTGAATTTTTATTCTTTTTGTTACTTTGTTTCCCATGGGGTCTTGCGTTCTCTGCTACGTTTCCATAATGCCGCATAAAAGATGATTTTTTTTCATTATTTTTATCTTTACTTCACAGGAGTTTATTAATAGTCTTTAGAATTCTTAAGACATACTTTTTGCCTTACATTTCTCTTTTTTGCATCAGGTTTTTTTAACTGCATAGTCATACAAATGTTTAAGTATTATTAGAAGAATTCTCAAGCTATTTCACAGAATCACAGCATTTCCTAGATTTATGATCATCGACTCTAATCATTAACCAAACACTGACAAGACCTTGACTAAACCATTTCCATAAGCACTATATCTACATGACTTTTAAATACTTCCAAGTACGAGGACTCCACCACTGCCTCAGGCAGCCTGTTCCAGTGCCTGATAACCCATTCAGGAAATAAATTCTTCCTGCTATAGAATCTAAACTTCCCTTTATCCAACTTAAGGCCCTTTCCTCTTGTCCTGTCACTTGTTACTTGGTTGGACAGACCAATCCCCACCTCTCTACAACCTCATTCCAGGTAGTTGTAGAGACCAAAAAGGTCTACCCTGAGCCTTCTTTTCTTCAGGCTAAACAAACAACCCCAGCTCTCTCAGATGCTCCTTATCAGACATGTGCTCCAGGCCCTTCACCAGCTTTGCTGTCCTTCTTTGGACATGCTCCAGCACCTCAATGTCCTTCTTGTAGTGAGGGGCCCAAAATTGAATACAATATTCAAGATGCAGTCTTGTCAGTGCTGAGTACAGGGGTAGAATCACTTTCCTGGTCCTACTGGCCACACTATTCCTGATATGGGCCAGGATGCTGTTGGCCTTCTTGTCCACCTGGGCACATTGCTGGCTCATGCTCAGCCTGCTAGCAATCGACACACCCAGGTCCCTCTCTGCTGAGCAGCTTTCCAGCCACTCCTTCCCAAGCCTGTAGTGCTGCTGGGGGCCATTGTGGCCAAATGGAATTCCAACCTGGCATTTGGCCTTATTTAAACACATACAATTGGTCTTGGCCCATGTCAAGGTTTAGGGTTTTTTTAGCTTTTCCTGTTAAAAGACACTGGATGGAACATGGACATGTTAAAAGACATGGATGGAAGCAGCTCCAGTGTCAGTGTGTAAAGAAATAACCTGTACAATCCCACACTTACACAACTTGTGTCATTTGTAAATAACATGATTTCTTGAATCCCACACCTGGCAAGGACAACACAACCCAGGGCTTATATCATGGGGACCAGTACTACAATTCCTGATCTCTACAATAGAGACCTTGTCTCTGTACACAATAAAAATAATAGAATCATAGAATAATTTGCACTGGAAGGGAACTTATAAGTTATCTACTTCAACACTCCTTGCAATAAGCAGGCACATCTTTAACTACATCAAGTTGCTCAGAGCACTGTCCAGCTTGATCTTGAATATTTCCACCCTCTGGGCAACCTGAAGGTTTCACCTTCAGGTTTTGTAAAAAATGTCTTACTTCTATCTAGTATGAATCTACTCTCCTTTAGTTTAAAACCTTTACTCCTTGTCCTGTTGCAACAAGCCCTGCTAAAAGGTCTGAACCTTGTCAGGTCCCATGGACTTACATATGTTCAGCTTCCTCAGGTGGTCATGAATCTGATCTCTTACAGTGGGAGAGGGTTTCCTTCCCTGGTCCCTGTCTTATCCATAGATTCATAAGTTGTGGGAAGATAGACTGTCAGTGAAGACTGAGGCAAAAATGTTGTTGAGTACCTCAGCCTTCTCCTCATCTGTTGCTAACAGCTTACCAGTCTTCCTCATCAAGGGGTGTATGTTTGGGGTTTTCTTAACCTTCCTTTTCTGGTTGACATACCTGCAGAAGCCTTTATTATTATTTGCATCCTTTTCTAGTTCAGCTTCAGCCACACCTTGGCCTTCCTGGCCCCACCCCTATAACAACTATGCAGTGTCACTATACTTCTTCCAGGATACCTGTCATTACTTCTTTTGCCTGTGAAGTTTCTTCTTGTCCTTGAGTTTGATCAGTGGGTCTCAACTCAGCCATGATGGTCTCTTGCCATCCTTGAAAAAAACCTGGGGATTGAGAGGTCTTGTGCCTAATGGAAAGCATTCTTGAACATCTGCCAGCTCTGTTCTGCTCCCTTTTCCCTGAGCGATATATTGCATAACTCCTTGAAGAGCAGGAAGTTTGCTTTCCTGACATTCAATGTCCTGACTTTACTCTTCACCTGACCTATAACCTCAGGACTGTGATCTCTGCCCAGGCTGCCTCCAATCTTGATGTTACTGATTAGATCCCTTTCATTGATGACCATAGGTCCAGTATTGCATCTCCCCTGGTAGGACTATCTCTTACCTGGCTTAGTAAGTTATCCTCCATGCATTCCAGAAGTACCCTGGGTTGCCTGTAGCTCATCTTACTATTTTTCCAGCACATGTTGGGATGGTTGAAATCCCCCCATCAGGATGAGAGCCCATAACCACAAAACCTCTTGTAGCTGGAGTAAGAAAACTTTGTCAATAGGTTCTCTTGATTGGGCATCCTCAAGTAAACACCAACCACAAGTTTCCCCTCTAATTCATACCAATAAACTTTTGACCTGCTCATGGCTATACTTCAGAGACAGCTCTTCACACCTCATCCTTTTCTTGATGTAGAGGGCAATGCCTCCACTCTTTCTTCCTCACCTGTCCCTTCTGAATGGCCTGTAGCCATTGATAGACACACTCCAGTCATGGGATTTATCCCACCAAGTTTCAGTAATGGCAACAATGTCATAGCTTTCTAGCAGCATGGTGGCTCCCAAGGAAAAAAAAAAAATCATCATATTAAATAAAATATACTTTAAAACAAACAAGCAAAAATTATTCTAATTCAACTTAAGTATATTTTACCTCATAATAGGATTTCAAAAAATAAACAACACTGCAAACGTAGAGTCAAGTCAGACATAGGAACAAGTTTTTT
This sequence comes from Megaceryle maxima, assembly GCA_024605025.1. Taxonomy (NCBI): domain Eukaryota; kingdom Metazoa; phylum Chordata; class Aves; order Coraciiformes; family Cerylidae; genus Megaceryle; species Megaceryle maxima. The sequence goes on along the minus strand of JANHGN010005969.1, from coordinate 31,000 downwards.
TGTCTTGGTGATATTCACATGTCTAACAGAGAAAAATAATTCTCTCATTCTCTCAACTGTAGGAAGTACCTGTTGAAGTGTTATAGCCTGAATTCTGCCTGAGTTCAGGCAGGCTACTTTGCTACAGTGGTTACTTATTACTTTAAAATACTTGACTTTATGGAGACTTCCACTGAAGCCAGTTGAAAGTTAACTTCTGCCAAAATGTCCAACTCTTCTTGAAACAACAGAACTGATTTTTTTGACATTTCTACAGTGAAATCCTGACATTCCTTTATGTAGTCATCATCATTCTTTGTCCCAGAATATTTTTTGTCCTAGAACAATCGTGATGAAAGTCACAAATATTTAGAAGTCACAGCATATGTCCCTAAGTTTTGAGCTTCTTAAACAACACATTTTTAGCTTGGTTAATTTGGCATAGAAGGAAGGATTTTTCAAATATTGTCCATAGAAGAGGCACAAGATGACTGCCTAGTAAGACACTTCAGAGAAGATTACTTCTGTGCAATGAATCTGAAATACTTAAAATAATCTGAATAGGTTTTTAAAAATATTTACTATGGCCTAATATCCAGACTTGTTCATCAACTTTGACTGGTGTGCATTAGAATTACTAAAACGCACGTATCTTTCAGATTTGTTATTTGTTAGGAATAATAAAAAAAAAATCTTTTTATATTCAGCTTAGAATATTGAGAAAGTTTAATCATATTCAAAATTACATTAGAGCAACATTAACAGACCCTTCAAACATGCCACGAAGTCGTAAAAGCAGGAGAAGCACTTATTGTGTATTATTAATGGGGTTCTTCAGGTTAAACTAATCACATTCATATACTGTATTACACTATCCAAAGTTCTCAAATTACCCACAAGTAATTTAGTATGCTTGAATCATATGTCTACAAGCACTGCCAAATTCCATTTTTTAAATTTGCATTTTCTTCATTGAATATGAGGTTATACAGGGCAATATGATAGAAATATACTTTAAAATAAAATTTTCATTTAGAATGTCAAGGAGATACAGACTAGAGATAACAGATTGCCACTGTGATTTAGATGATACATTCAAAAATAAGGTGCTGTGGTAGGGCAAAAGTACTCAGATCACTGATGAAAGAGTTCATGTCAAAAGGCTTGTTCAAACCTCATAGGTGCTGACCCACAGCGACAGCAGTTATCATCAGCTCTTTTTGTATCTTGGAGGATGGAACAGAAGAGATTCTTCCTCTAAGGAGAAATTTATCATCATTTTGCAGCATACCAAGGGAACATATTAGCTGCTATCAGCACCAGGGCATGCAGTCTGTGGGTTTGGTAAAATTTCCTGAAAAAGCAGATATCAAATTGAGTAAAAAGAGTTCATGTTAAAAAAAAAAAAAAAATTTCATTTTAGAATATTTTAATACTATAAAGTGAATTTTATATATACTCTAAATAATTACCACCATTAAACCTACCAAGAAAAAATAAAGAATGCAGAAACAGAGAAACAGAAAATCATTCAAGTTGTAAGGGAACTCTTGACATCATCTGGTTCAACCCCACAGCTCAAGATGTCTATTAATGTAACAGCCACAGTAATCTTCCCATCTTTCTCTGTAGTTCTGCCCAACTCCAGTTCTCTCACACCATTTTCTTAATTTTTATTATTGTAACTATATAGTCCACCAATATTCTCAGCTCATAATCCATTATCACCCAGTATTTACCCTTTTACTTTGATGTCATTCCTTACATCCTGAATACAACCCTTATGTTGGCCTACTCATCTCTCTTCATTTAAACCCATCTGTCACAGTTTAGGGTCAAGGTGGCTCCTCAGACCTATAACACATGCTCTCTGTTAACCCCCATCCCTCCCCAAAGGAGAAGAGAAAGAGAATAAGGGAGAGAGACTTAGAGATAAGAAGAAACTAGAACAGCCTTAATGAAAATATTATTAATAAAAAATGGAATATATACAAATATATACAAACCCAGTACTGAATCCAACCCTCCTGATGGTAATTACATCACTGTCACCACCGATGCTGTGGAGCAGGCACCCGGGGGAGTCCCAGACTGGGCCCTACAGCAGACAGGAGCTGTGTTCAGGAGCTGAATTCTGGCACCAGATTCAGGAACACACCAATCGGGACTGAAGACAGAATGGACAGAGTCCTCCTTGGATGCTCTGAAGACCTAAGCCAAGCCAAGCCAAGCTGGCAACGTGGTCCAAGAGGAAAGAAAAGCCACTGACCCTCCAGATCCCTCAGCTTTATACCAAATATAATGTATATGGGATGGAATACCTTGCTGGTCAGTTTAGGGTCAAATGTCCTGTCCTCTCCTCCCTGCAAGTGTGACTTTTCGCTTTTCTGCACCCCTCATTGTGGTACACAAGATCCAGCAGTGGCCTTGGTCTGCACACCAATCCTTGGTAGTAACTCTAAACATGAGGTGTTATCACTGCTAGAAGCAGACACTGCCTGTGAAAGCAGTCTGCTGACTTCAGAAAGTGCAGTTAGAAGAACTGAGCTGAAAAGTAAAACCACTGAATAGAATTAGTTCTGTTCTCATTCAAACCAGGATACCATCTTAAAGATCTGTATTTCTGTAATACCTACCAGAAAATTACACAGCAAATTTTGGACAGCTGAATAAATGTCTGAGACACACTCTTTCTTCTTACTCTGATTTTCGAAGTCAGAGGTGAAAACAAAAAAAAGCTCCAATATGCTGAAAAGAAAACCAAGCTCCCCTTGTGTTTTTTCACCTACGCAAACATTTCTTGTGAGCATCCTGTTGGATTCCTGCTTGAAGAGAGCTTTAATTCCTTGATAAACATGAGATGAACATTCAGTTCCTCTGACAGCTGCTCACACAAAGTGAAAGTTCATAAAAGTTCTTGTATTGTAAATATTGCTAAAAAATAAAAAGTACAGTGCATTTCCATCCAGTAAAATATGATCAATAAATTCTTGTGATAAAATGAGAGGGTATGTTGCATCTATTCTACAAAAGCTGCATTTGGCATTGCTTCTCCTGAAATTATTTTTACCCCTAGTTGGCACATGGCTGGTTGATAAAGGAAATATTATTACCACTTTCCTTATGGTTGTATGGTTTTAAGACAAATTGCTAAGGAAGCCGAAAGACTTTCTTGAGGTAGTTGCTCCAGGCCACTGATCTCAGAACATGGTATCCTCTGTTTAGATCATACTTTTTCAATGAAGAAAAATTTTTTCTGTATACATTAAGAAAAGATTTGATACAAGTGACACAGGTGAACAGTAACATTTTTTGATTATCTGAAGTACAGTTTATGGTGAAGTGAGACTCACACTAGAGGAAAATACATAAAATCAGGTCACTTTAAGTGGAATTCATCTGATAAAATGTAAATGTCTATATTTCAGATAGTCATCTGAGGTTTCTATTACTTCAGAAAGAAATATGCACTTCCTCAAATTGGTTTCATACTAATAGAGATGTCTAAAATGGATCAGAAAAACTGTACTTATTTCATTGTATTTTTGCTAAAGATAACTAGGTCAGATACAGATGGAATGTTATCTAAATTAGGTTAGATTAATATGGTCTATGAGATTCTTTCTTGGTCAAAACTAACTGTAAATGCAGGATCATTGACAGTGCTTCATAAGATATCTTCATACATTTTAAGGCTCATGAAACAGTATAACTTTTGAAACAACATAATCTTTTAATTCAACTCATGGATTCTCATGCTGGAATTTAAACTCACCTGCTAGTGAAATAAAACAGACACCTAGGCTATTCTTACCCTACTAAAATAAAGCACAGCTTGAGCATTGGCTTACACTGTCCAACAGCTGAATTCTTAACATAATTTTTGTCACTGTTTTAACATATGCCAACACTTCCCTGGACAGAAACCACACAGCACTAGTTATGAATTGTTCCCAATAGGTATTTTGAATGTATCAGCATTTGTCATGTTGAAGAAGCACATTTAGCTTGTAAGCATGAGCAGAGATAATGTCAATTAGACACAGACCAAAGGAATGTTTCCTACTCGGCTTCATTTGCTTGTGTAGATGTAGCCTTTCGCAGGGGTCAGACTAAAAGCTGGTTCCCCTAAATTAATAACAATTTTAGTATTGCTTCATCAAAATCAGGATTTTCTTTCTATTTTGTCATAAATATGTACAAATCTCAGTTTCTGTGAGAATTACACAGTGAAGACCAAAGACGTTCTCTAATTCTACATATTGGATTAGGGGGAGCTTCTCTTTTCTTACACACTCAGCTGGTTTAAAATAGGTAGTGTAATGCCTGTAACATGCTAATATAACAACTTTGGAGAAGTCTTTCCTTATGCTTTCTTGTTCATTAAGTACATAAACAATTGCTATTTTTGTGTTTCTGGACATTAAAGAAAAAAAAAAAAAGGACTGAAAGTAGGTAAGTATAAAAGGAATAGAGGGCAGATCTTTTCTTTATCAGTGATTGTGTTTTTATTATATCAGCTCTCAAGTAATTTTCAGTATATGAGAAAAATCCCAAGGGATTCAAATGCTCTTTCTCAGTATTCACTAAAAAGAATTGTATAAAATGTGTGTTGCATTTAACAAACCCAGACTAGCAAGCCTATCAGTTTAAGATCTGTTTAGCTGGGTGAGGTTCCATAGGACTGATTAGGATTTTATGGATGATTAAAAATCTGTTACATTTGAAACTAAAGTAGAAGTGCATCAGCGTAACTGCTAAAAATCTCAGCTTTCTAGAAAACAAGTCTTCAGAAGGCCTGATTTTTTTATTTTATTTTATTTTTCTCAGTCCAAAGAATAATACCTCTTTGGTGCCTATATTTGCCCCTTTGACCAACCAATTCATGTTGAGGTTCATTCTTTTTAGGTCACATTATCACAATAGATCAAGAACTGTTACCATACTGAAGTCTGAATAGGGCTTTCTAATACCTTTGCTAAGCATTCATACAGTTGTAACTGTCCCACAATAAAGCAGAACTAAAGCTTAGACAGGGCAGCAGGTACCTTACAAAGGATCTGAGAGAGAGGAAGCTCCACATGACCTACTTGGAAATAGTGGATGGACTTTTAAAAAATCATGTGGACATGGAATTGGTATTTAAGTACTGATGATACAACTGTAAGTAATCCTGAAGCCAGAATGAACTAGAGACACACAATTGAAAAGTCCTTTGATAATGCTTGTTATAGCTATTACTAATGAGTGAAAATATACTAAGTACTTTCTGTCAGAATTTGCTAGCATGTCAAATGCAAATATATGTGGAATTGTAATATTTTGGGGAGTATGTGAAGCCATCTCAGAATAAAATCTCTTACAGAAAGATATGACAATTTAGCCACACCTTGGCAAGAACCTTGACAAAGCCAAGAACTGTGAATGACACAGGGTTCTGATCAACATGCCAATTACAAAGTACATTAGTGGTGGGTTTCTTACTAGCCAGTCAGTTACATACTGCAGAATGAGATAGTCTTTAAGCATTCATCTGCAATGAGTAGAAGGAAAAATTAAGCTGTTCCTGGGAATTTTGGTTTGTGGTATATACCTTGAATGTCTGTAAGAACCCCACTAATGATGTCTGAAACCTTGTGTGGTAGTAAGATCTGGAGAGAATGAGCAAGGCCTGCATGGAGGCAGAAGGTATCAATAGTCCTCAATGGCTCTTCCATCCTCTCCTGGCTCTGTGCAGATAAATTAAAATAGGAAGAGATAAGTTCTGTGTAGGTGGGACAATGTCTTTCCCTGAGTTAATTTCTTCTGCTAGCCACTGTGACTGCATGATGGAAAGGTCTATAGCAGACGCTGCACCAGAAGGGCTCATGCAAATTAGTACTGCCTATACATTTCCTTTGTAAATTGGGTATGCCACCCATATCCCAAGACTGTAAAGAGACAGTAAGATATTGATCTGGGTACATCCACCACCGAAGAAGATTTGGATTGACCCTGTGAGACATTGCTGGATCCAAGGGTGATGATATCTTTTTATATTAACCTCTCTCCCCCACCCCCCATCACAGAATCACATAATTTCCTAAATTGGAAAAGACCTTTAGGATCATATAGTACTATAATTAAACTAACACTGAGAAGACACTGACTAAATCATATCCCTCAGTACTGTGTCTACAGGGACTCTTAAATACCTCCAGAGATGGGGACTCAACCACTGCCCTGGGCAAGCCATTCCAGTGCCTGATAACCTGTTCAGTAAAGAAATTCATTGTCATATCTAATCTAAACTTCCCTTGGTGCAACTTAAGGCCTTTTCCTCTTGTTTTATCACTTCTTACTTGGGAGAAGTTACTTTTCCTTTCCTCCTCTTTCTACTCAGTTTTCCTTTCTTCTTCTTGATACTTAGTTGTGCCTTAAAGTAATTGATAAGAGAATAATCTCTATTGCAAAACACCTTTTCCTCACAGTTTATTGATTGTTCTCAGGGAAAACCAATAAATTGCTTTGTATTGTTCCTCTGAGTCACTGTGGTGACTGCCTCCTCTGGGGCTCTGTGGTGCAGGGAGAGCCTTTTTCAGGGGATCAAAACAATTCACCTCTCTTGTCATCCACTGATTAGGGTGAGACATTCTAATTGGTGTCATGGACAAGATCCCCTGAATAAGATGGCAAGAGGAACGTAAAGGGGATACTGACTGAGTGGGGAAGATATTTAATTGGCAGATTCTGAGTCTTCTGGCAGATGATCATGGCTACCAGTGTTCATCCAGATCTTGAGTGGTCTGCCTTATTAGAAGTATTGAAAAACTATAAAGACTGCCCAATTTCAAAGGGGCAGAGTTGGGCTGGGGTAAATTGGCAACTCCCTTAGTTGTTCTGGAACAGATAAAGGACTTGGCAAGGGCTGAGACCTGGAAAGGGTAATGTGGTAGTCTGTGCCATTTTAGGGGCAGCGCTGAAAGATAAATATATTATAGACCTAATTGAGCAAAAAATGAATGAAACATTACAGGAACTGGTACAGAACGTGCAAGCTGAGTGGGAAAAGCAGCCATAAGTCGAGGCTGAGTTGGGTGCCGAGCAGGAAAAACAGCTGTGAGTGGAGATAACAGTGGACAGTCTGCAGAACCAGTTGTATAGTGCTTTTGCTAGGAAGCAAGAGGCAAGAGTTATGGTTAGAACTGGCTGAGCTGCATCAGGAAGACCTTGAGAGTGATTGTGGATACAGCAGTATGTCCAAGGAGCATGATTTAGTTGCTTGGGCTTGTCATTACCCCTGGTGTGAAATGGAAGGCACAAAACTTAAGCACTTAAGACTTAAAACTTAAGATTACATTGCTCCTCAACTTTGACCACTCATTGAAACTGAGTTTCTGTATGATGGGAGCTATGAGGATGAACCAGAAGTTGTAACTAAAGAAATACCCTATGGTGTGACTGAACTGGCAAAATGACAAGAAACTCCCAAGGGAGTCTATGTCAGAGTATGTGTGGAGATTCAATCTCACCAGGAGAGAAAAGATAAAGCTTAATGAGGATGAAGCCCCGGGGTATTGGGATTCTGGTGTATTTCTGACTATGGATGATAAATGGATAGCCTGGTCTCTGACTCAGCAAGTGGTATATTGGGCTGGTCCCCTTAGAAAGTGGCCATCCCCACTTTGGGATTAGAACAAATAACTGAGAGCGTGCAGAAAGCAGCTTGCCTTCAATGCATGAACGTCAGCTAATACCAGACCAACCCTCCCAATGCTGCTAAAGGCCTGCCCTGATCAAATAAGGCCACTGGTAAGAGGCTTCCCTGACTCTCTGAAACTTTACGCCTTCCAAATCTGGGATGGCCTGATGGCTTTGGGAAGGAAAATCCAGGATTGTCTGAGAATGGCTTTGGCCTGGGAAGGGGGCTGGCAGGGCCCATGCAAGTGGAACCTACACTCACCTGGGGGGAAATTGCTTAAGAGTTAATACCTACAGCCACCACCTGGGGATTTCAAGTGGGGAACACAGGGGAAAAGCTGCCATAAGTAGGGCAGAACTAGACAGTAAATTCCCTAGAATCTCAGGAGAGAATCCTGTGTCAGGAATGACTAGAAATCAGCTATGGAAAGAGGATTTAAGCAAAGGGGATAGCCAAAGAGTTGATGGATGGTTTTTCCTTTCCTAGTCTGCATTTGTTAATGAAGACATGGGAAGGTCCAAATAAGGCCTTGAGAAGAGAAGGGAGTTCACTGACTTTCCTCTCCATCACAGGGACAATCTCCCTTTCAGCCCCCAC
>JANHGN010005969.1:0-15399 GCA_024605025.1 Megaceryle maxima | reverse complement strand
GGGGGGAGGAAAATGATAGGAAAAAAATAAATAAAAAATAATAATAAAAAAAAAAGAAAATAACTGGAGATACAAAATCCCTCTCTTCCTAAGAATCACACATTAATTATAACTAATTAGTACCAGCAGTAAATAATAGCAGCCTAGACTGAAACCTCAGTTGCCTCCATTCATGCAACAACATGTACATTCAGATATTACTCTGGTCATGTGTGGACAGCTAAGACAGCATGGGGCATGAAAACAGTTATTGGTTATCCCAAGGTTATCTTTTGTGCTTCATGATTAATGAAATTAGAGCTCTGAAAGGCATAGGTAGAAACTGTAGATTCATTAGTGGCCAAAGACAGAATTATGAATTTCTATCACTGCTATATCTCATGGGAGACTAGTCCTAGTTCAACAGATCTCAAAGAATAGTAAATGCAGGAATAAAGCTTTGTTGTGCAATGTTAGCTGCTTAAAGTTGGTTTATTTGAACCTTTGAAATGTACACATTTCAAAATAGGCAATTCAAGTATAATTGACTTTTTTTTATTAGACTTTACTGGGTAAATACTTCATCAGCATTATAAAGGACAGTCAATTTTATGCATTCATTTAAAAGAAAACTGTCACTTCCACTTCATAGTATTGTTTATTTTCATATTTTTGTAAGACAGTAGTAGGAGCTTGGAGATAGAATTATCTGCAATACCACTCCCGCAAGTGCTGGAAATTTCTAGTGCAGAGCTTTTGTCCTGTACTGCTTTCTGGATCACTACTGAGGCCTTTTACAGTTGCTATCACATCTAGATGGTCTGACTGAGTGATCTCATCTGTGTTAAGAGCACAGGTACCTTGAACTCACTCCATAGTTTACAGAGAGAGACACATTACCTCCCCAGGAAAGACCAGATCCCTAAATGACTATGTGGTTATTTAGAAGGGTTTTTTTGTCTCCATAGAGGCTGTTCTTCACTTTTGACTAACTGCCTAAATTTAGGCACAATCTATTTAGATTCTTCCTGAGGTTCCTCCAGGCATATCGTTCCCCTGAACACACACTTCTTTCACACTCACAAATTTGTAGTATTATTGTTCAGTTCAGACATTGTTACAACCTGTGTTTCAGAGTCTATTCAGCCAAGAGATTGGTTGAAGTTAATAATGAGGTTCATGTAGAGAATAGGCTAATGACTCTGCTCTTTACTTCATTTAAGTGAACAGCTTTTTGTTACCATGCATCGATTTAGTTTTATTCCTTCTATTTTTTACCATTTTTTATATTGCTGTAAGATTTTATTAAAAAGTCAAAATATTCACAATTAAGATCCTTCATCTCCAGTCCTATGAAGTTGCCTTGAGAAACTGAACAGGCTCCAAATTACTTTTGTCTATCCGAGTACACTGTAAATCACTTAAGTTATTATAGGGTTGATATTGTCAGCGGTAATGTCCAAAAAGAATCAGTAATCTGCTTGAGAAAGAAATTGTCTCCGAAACACCATTTCATTAATGGCGTCTAAATTTAAAACTACATCTTAAATGACCATTCATACAAATGAAAACCAGCAAAGGACAAGAAACACAACCTTTGAGTACGACTGATGAGATACTCTTTCATAAGGACGTTTGAAAAATTCAATCTAAAGAGCACCCGCATTTTCTTGATGTGCCAAGAATATATTACCTTGCAAGACAAGTAACAAAATAGGGAAAAAACCCATATACTGAAATAGTATGAGTAGGCTGAGTTAATTATGAGCTATGAATTCTGTCTCTTGCTCTTTTTTCTTACCCTTTATACTCATCAATTTCCTGTGCAGCATTTATGATTTTTGTGTAAGACTGGACATAGGAAGTCTGGACATAGCCTATGACTCTCTTAGATGCTGTAATATGAATATTGAAATTATTCTACAACACTTTATTTGCTCTGGTTTCACTATGAGAACAGTCTGTATGTCATGACTGTGCTAGGTAGCTTTATTTTGCTATGGAAAACGGTCAACATGATAGTAGTATGTTTCCTACAGTAAAAGAATAGTTAGCACTTATTGAAACACATGACAACTTATGACAAAACACAATCAAACTCAGATATTTACTCAATTCAAAGCCAATTTCACAGCTTTTTGGTTAATATTGAACACTTGTATTAAATAGTCTGATTACTATGAAAAATCTGCCTATCAGCCCACTATTTCAGCCAATGAATGTATAATCATAATTAATGGAATTAAATCTAAATAAATTGCATAATAATAAGATCTTTTACATTCTTTATCTCAACTTTGATGCACTTAAAAAAATAAACACTAATATTGGTATTTCTCTTTGAAAAGTTTGTTGGCTATTATTGAACTGTATTCAAACAATTTTTTTTCTTAATAAAACATGGGCTGGACACAGGGAACAATATGAAATTTGCAGAATATTGAGTCATGAGAGCAAAACAATTACTTATTTGGCTTAAGGTTTTTGCAGCTGGATTCTCCTGTCTAATCGGAGCTAGCTCTTTTCTTATTTTGAGGTAAAAGCATGAAGCAATGGTTTATACTTTGAAGTTTTAATGATAGGCACTCAAATATGAAAGTGCTGACCTTTACTCTGTGCATGGAATTACAAGACTCTTAAATTGCTGTCACTTTCTCTTAGTGCTACCACAACTGAACATTTTGAAAAATGGTTCTCCTATGTTTAAAAGGCACATAAGAGGATTTCTTCCACTAAATAAAACTGACTTATTTTGATAAAATTAAAGAGATCAGAAAGTCAGAAAGAATATGCTTTAACAGCCTTAAAGAAGAGAGAGGACAGCATAAAATGGAAAAGGTTGCGGTCTTATCTGAGGACAGCCCTAAGCAATCTGTCTCCAGCAATGCAGAAGAAAGTCAGCATATGTCTATTGCCCTGCTCTTTGTGCCTAGCATTTCAAATGGGTGTTTCTTTGTTCCCGTTGAAAATGACATAATGAAATGACATGATTATGGCCCATAATAACACAGGCATTGCAACAAATATCATAAATAAAAAGGTTAAATTTTAAAAAAGGAAATGTTCTCACAGGCTAACAGGGGCAGAAATTCAATGAGCTCTCTAAATAATTAGATCCCATTAAGATGTTTCTTTTCATAGTTAATGACTTCATTTGTAGATCATATGGGGTTGCTCAGTTCAAGATATTTTAAAATGAATGAAGAGAAAGAACCATACAAAATTCTAATTTCTAAGTGATTCTTACTGTAAGCCAGGTACAAAGTATATTCACTGTCAGAACAAAAAGATTTAATACTGAGTCACATTAGTATCATGCAAGAACAATTATTCACACAAATAATGGTTCTGTTAATAAGAGACCCCAGAGTGGCTAGCTCAGATATAAAAGTCTACCATAAGTATCTACATTAAGCCAAGTAAATTATTGCTCATGTGACAAATCAGTCAGCCATTTGAGGATACACTGTTCCTAATGAGGTAGGGCCTACTAACCTCATAGATTATTTTTATTGGCAGTGGGGATATGTTAAAATAACCCTGACAAACTCCTGGTTTATTATTTGCTTCCTGGGATGTTTTGTTTTGTTTTAAGTGGACATTGTTGGGAATGTAAATTTTATGCTTTTTATTTTATGAGGGAAGAAATGAATTGTATTCTATCCTGTAACCTTTTTTCTCATTCATTCTACTTTTGCTCTCTCCTTTCTTCTCTCATTTTTCCTCGTCAAAATGATCTGTATTTACTTTCAGCTCTGTGTCTGGGACTTCAGACATTGTCTTCTATAAGGCAAAAAAAGGAAAAAAAAAATTTATTAATACCAGCAAGAAACCAAGAAAAAATAATTTTGATGGAAGAAATATACTGAGATCAATCTATCTTTATTTCATGTGCAATAACATGACTAATAATCAGACACATTTTTAAATAATATAATATTTTAATATATTGTAGTTAAATTTCCAGTTTTAAGTAAAGTTAATACCTGTGAATTTTATAAAAATATTTGGATAAGTGGAGGTTTTTAATTTTCTCCAGCATATCACAATAATGAAGTGAAAAATTATTGTCCAAAGAACACTAGTAATGTTGTGTTTTACTGTTAATAATTGCTATGCTGTCTGTTCCAGAAGCCAGATGATAGGGTACAGAGAGATACAAGCTGAATGGAACATCAGAATCAAAATGCTTTCAGAAGTAATAATACAAAGGACAACTTTTCTTATTTGCTGTTTGGAAATGAAAACACAGAAAAATACAAACTTCCTTTTAACAGTTATTATCTCTTTTTCACTCTACATGTCTTAATCTCTGAAAGCTGTGAATAGCCTGCACTCAAACTCTTCAACTCTCACTTATTGCAATTGTCCTTAAACACCTTGGTGTAAGGACTGACTTCCATCTCTAAGCAGAATTAAAATAAGGATGAGGGTTGGCTCAGTGACTGCAAAAGAGTTTAATACAGAAGATCCAGTATTTTGATGTCACTACCTAGTTCAACAGATTGTAGGCATAAGATGTAATGAAGGAGAGCATAGACAAAAGATTAATTCTTACCTTCTGCCATTTTCAAAACCTTTCTAAATAAAAGTTAAAAAAGCAAAATTAAACAAGTGAAATACAGAAAAAACCACAAGATAGAAATATTTCAGAGCCTCGATGTTTAAGAACAGAAGAACCTAAGAACAAAATAAAAACTTAGAAAACCAAAGAATTAAAAGCTCAATGACCTTACTGGTATGGATGCTGTACAACAGGGAGAAAGTTTCATAAAAAGTTAAGTTTCTATCAAAGGGAATTCAGGAATGCTGGAGGAAGACTGCTCATATGGAAGAAATACCACATGTGAGGGAATTTTTTAGATGTTTACTAAACTATCAAAATTTCAGAGATTGTCCTGAAGCTTGGACTTTGCAATTTGATTTAAACTTCAGACACGGTTCCAAAGACAGCCACATTACTATGTTTGGTAATGGAAAGAATTAATTAGTTATACATATGGGAAGAAGCCTGACTCCAGACACAAATATGTATTTCCAAGTCTAATGTCAGAGATGTAAGAGTCAGTGCTTCATGGCTTAAAGAGATTCAGTGCGTAAAACAGACATGATAATTGATTTTGAGGACACAAACCAAGAAAATAATAGAAAATATTTGGGAGAATTATTTGATATCTAACACACTATCTTGTAAAAATTTGCAATAAAATCACTTTTTTTAAAAAATAAAACAAAAGCTATTCATGTACAAAAGAAAATTATGATAGTAAAGATCTTGTTCTGACAAATATTATAACAGGAGTATTGAAATTTTTTTGTAAGAATAAGATGATTAATAGAAAGCATAGTTTCTTTAAAATGTTTCTTTGCCAATCCCAACTACCTTTGTTGTGGGGTTATTTATTTATTTATTATATTGGTAAAGCACTCAGATTTTATTTTTGGTGGAATCTAATCACGTTTTGGGTCAGTACATCTACTTGACCTGCATTTTATAGCACAGGACATTCATAACCTTCTTTGTGACTATGAACCATGTAATGACTTACAAATATACAGTGGTTGAGTCAAAAAACTGTGGAAAAGTAGAGGCAGAGGCAATCTGGTCAGCAAGTTCCTTTCTTCAAAGCATAGACCATGAAGGTGACACTCTCAGAAGTGTCACCTTTTTACCTCACTAGAGGTAAAAAGAAATTTTACTTTAATGCTGAGTCATCTCCAAGTAAAACATTTAGATAATTCTAAACCAGTAATTTTTATTAGTTAATGTTCTGAGAAAGATTTCTGCATTTTGGCATTTATTCCAATTCTGAACCAAAACTAGTGGGGGAATACTGGATTTTTTAAAAGTTAACAGTTTTGAAATATATTTGTTTTCCTTATAGCTGTGCAATATATTCAAGTCATAATAATGATTCGGTGAGTGGGTGGGATATCTAAGTGGTCATTTGGGCAGAGTTTTTCTAGATGAGGAAGTAGAGAAAAGATGGTTAGAAGGGATTAAGAAATGTAAAGGCTAAGAAACTTGACAGATTGTTTTGTTGATGTTCAACGAGCTTCATATTAGATCAGATCAGAGTCATTTAGAAACTGAAACATGGCTATTTGTTCTCTTCAAATTTCTTAGAAAATACTGAGTAAGCTAGCTTTTGTCATACTGTTTTATAAACTTTTGATTTCTTCATTTGAGTTGCCTGTTGTTTTGGCTTCTTACTTCAGTTGCGCCAGTGACTTTATTGCAATTGGTAACTTGTCAGATCAGTTCTGTGTTCATACTGAGAATAATGATCCCAGGAAATCTGCTTCTGAACTGAAGTAAATGGAGTCAATGCCCATGCAGAATTTCCATTGTTATTAAGTGGATCATTGTTGTTTCTGCTGAGTAGATAATTAATGTCCATTTCTTCTCAGTTCTACATAGTTTCTTGACATTACCTTGTACAGCAGATCCACAGAAATTTTACTAAAATATATTGTAAACTCTTTTTGTCCGTTCTGAACAGATTCTCAAATGTTATTTTTTTCTTAATTATAAACAATTTATATCAGCCTTAGAAAAAAATGCAATTCACACCAAATTTTGGAGAAACAGACTTACAGAAACAACATAAAATTAAAGAAAGGTATGTGTGAGGTCAGCCTCTGGGTGGCATGGTCTCATGAAATGGTATAGAGTGGGGATGTTAGAATAGAAAGCTGTTTTGCAGAGAAGGATCTCTAAGTCCTGAGCATGAGTATTGGGTCCAGTAGTGTTTGAATGCACCCTCAGTAAATTTGCAGATAACACCAAGCTGGGTTGTATGGTTGACACCTGAGGGACAGGACACCATTCTGAGGAACTTGACAATCTTGAGAAGTGTAAACCTCATGAGGTTCAACAAGACCAAATGCAAGGTACTGCACCGAGGTCGAGGCAAGCCCCAGTATCAATACAGGCTGGATGGAATAAGGACTGAGAGCAGTCATGAGGAGAAAGACTTGAGGGTGCTAGTTGATGAAAAGTTCAACATAAGTCAATGATATGTGAGTACAACCCAGAAATCCATCTGTAACCTGGGCTGCATCAAAAGAAACATGTCTATCAGATCAAAGGAGGTGATTTCCCCTTCTGTTTCATGAGACCCCATCTGGAATACTGTGTCCACGCTTAGAGCCGTTAACATGTTCCTGTTGGAGTGGGTCCACAGGGTGGCCATGAAGATGATCAGAGGGCTAGAACACCTCTCCTACAAGGACAGGTTGAGAGAGTTGAGGCTGTTCAGCCTAGAGAAAAGAAGGCTCCAGGGACACCTTATTGCAGCCTTCCAGTATCTGAAAGGGGCCTACAAGAAAGCTGTGAAGAGACTTTTACAAGGGCTTGTAGTCATAGGATATGGGGTAATAGCTTCAAACTGGAAGAGGGTAGATTTAGATTAGAAATTAGAAAGAAGTCATTCATTGTAAGGTTGGTAAGACACTGGAACAGGTTGCCCAAGGAATCTGTAGATGCTCCATCACTGAATGTATTCAAGTCCAGGTTGGGCGGAGCTTTGAGTGACCTGGAAGATGCCCCTGCCCGTGGCAGGGGGGTTGGGACCTAGATGATCATTAGGGTACCTTCCAACCCAAACCATTCTTTGATGCCATGATTTCCCTAATCCAGGCAATATTCCCACAAAAAACATGTGATGAGACAATTACAGGCTATATCATAATATATAAATAATGACTGAATTTAGAGAAAACCATACAAAATCAATTCCCTCTTTTAATGTTTTCTTTTTTAATTTATATAGATATAAATATAGAGAGAATGAAAACAAAGAGAAAAGCATAAGCAACAATACTACTACATTTGTCTGGAAAATGATTGGATGAGCTCTACCACAATCTTATATAACCTTTTACAGTAGCTTAAAAGAAACAAGGTGGTTTCTATTATTCGTACACTTCATACCTTTGGGAAAAAAAAATATATATACTGCAGCCCAGGTAACTCAGATGCTATAATTTAAGTTGCTGCTAGCAGCACAATGAGCCCTCAAAACTTATGTCTTTGGCACCTGATTTGAAAATATCTAAATACATTAAAAACATTCCCAATTGTACCCTCAGCTCACAAAGTTTTTGTGGTTTTTTTTTTTTTTCCTTGTAAGCCTGTCAATATAAGTTATTTGATGGAAAAATGTACCTGAACTGAAACCAGACTTACCTGGTAATTGAGAACATTTTTTTCTCAATCCATTTATCCAAATTAGAATCTGAATTTGTGATTGTCATGGTAAGCTGGTAACTGTACACTGATGTATATTATGCAGTTTTAAATAAATGTGTCTTTTTTTGGTGTCTGCTTCTGGGAGTTGTAGCAGCACTTCTGTTTATTTTTCAGGTGATTAATTTCAGATTCTCCAGGATCTTTCCATTCTTAGTCTTTGTTACACTTTCTTAGTTAGGAGCATTCAACAATATCATTTAATGTCTTAATTATAATTAATATGATCTAGTCTTTATGTAGTTATATCCACACACATTTCTCCATGAGAATTTGCAAGCACAGACATTAACAGGAGGCCAGAGATGGACATGGGACAGAAATAAATTTAATCTGCTTTTTTTCATCTAGATGACTTACTGAATTATATGATTATATCTTAAAGGGTGTAAAGATATTTTCCTCACAACATTTCTAGATCTTATTTCCCCAAATGGACCCTTATTTCCCCAAATGACCCTTATCTACTTCATTAGTAAATTATGTGGTTTTGTTGAAGGACTAAGAGCCCACCTTACATATAACTGATATTAAAATAATAATGTCTTTGTCTCTTTCTATTTCTTTTTGTAAGCATGAGTATTTAGATATTGTATCTTGAAAATTCTCTGTAACAACCAGAAAGCTTCTTCAATAACTGTGTGGACACTCTCATATAATCACTACAAATATTGTTGGATTATAAGGGAAGATTTAAAGATGTTACAGTCTAAATTTCAAGAACTTCAGGAAATATCATTTCCCCTTAAAAGACCAATCTTCCCATAGCTCTAAAGAGAGAGAGAGCTCTCATTTTCCTGGATTCAGGGAAAAGTGAAGAATGGCTTATATATTCAGACATACAGCAGACCAAGTCTGAATTTATATAAGACATTGACAAATTAAAAATCTCTTTAGTATACATTGTTGAATATTTACTTCAAATTGGTTCCTTTTTATATGCTAGGACTGAAGAAGAAACTAAAGAAGTAATAAACTACCACAACCAGCTTGTTTATAACTTCCTTTTTTTTTCAATTATGGTATTTCTTTTTTCTTAACGTCTTCATATTTGCACTTGTAATAACATGAAGTAATATATTTGGGTTGCTTCTTTTCCATTTATTCTTAAGATGAATATTTGAGAGGTACCCATTGAGGATGAAAAATGATAAAGAGTATAGCCAGGAAGTGCATCATCTGAAGTGTTAAGAAAATACCAAGTTTTTATGCATTCCTCATTCAAAAGGTGACTAGTGGTGACTTCTTAAATATGGTAATGAGGCCCAACAGCATAATTTCAAGTTACTTTATTTTAGAAGGAATAACATGAGAAGAGAGGTCAAAGAATTTTTTTTTTTTTTTTTTTTTCTTGGATACAAGAGAGAACTGAAAATAATTACTATATTGATTTTTTTTTTCATAGTAAAAGAGAATAAAGCCCAAAGTAGCTATATTAGTAGATGAGTTACATAGCTATACTGACAGCAGTGAAAGTAGAGATATCAATATCAAGTACTTGAGAACACTCAACAGGTATACACTTCTAGTATATATTGCCTAAATTCAAATGCTTGGAAAAAGTCTCTAGCTTCATACAACTGTTTGTGAAAGAGCCATTAACACCCTTGCTGCATATCCTTCTTCTCAACAGTCATCCATCAAACAAGTATCTAGCTCTGTGTGAAGAGAAAAAAATAACCAACCAAGAGCAACAACCACAGTAACGAGTTCTAGATAAACTGCAAAGAGAAGGATTATATTTTAACATTTTGGGGAGAAGCCGTTACTTTAAAATAAAGATGACTTGCATAAAAAACACTGCTATTAACTTCTGTGACAATATACACTGACCTCATTACACTTGTGCTTTCTATTCTAAGATATCATTTGCATCTTACCTGCTTAGAGTTAGGCTTTGATTCTGGGAAAGCAGCTTAGAAAACAGAACTATTGCAGGCAATTATAGAAATGTTTCTGTGTATGTGCTGAAAGTACTTTGGACAACTCTGGAATCATCATATAAATACAGAGAAAATAAACTCGGCAGTACTCTTAAAAATTGGCATCACTTAATTAAGCAAAACTGTAGTATAAAATGTCTTGATTCAAATTTGAATCATGAACCTCATGATTCATGATTCATTTGAATCATGAACCTCAGAGTTCAGAACAGGAGATTGTATAAAATGCAATTTTATAAGAAGAAAAAATATATATGCAAAATCATGTTTTAATGTCTGAGTTTTCATCTTTCCTCTGAAAACTTGAGATACAGAAATTTGCAAGATTATTTTTATATGAAACTCAAAACAACATATGATATGTATTCATTCTGAGTATTGTGACGTTAAGAATTCTCTCAATCTCAAAAAGTCAAACAAAAACCCCAAATCATAATTACATTTGATTGGATGGAACAAAGTAGAGCTCTGTCCTGCACAACAATGACCACACCTACTGAGCCACCGTCTGCACACAGACTCTCTTTCTAAATAGAGATAAACTAGTTTTTCAGCAGAGCTGTCTGCAGCCATAGTACATTTGAAGGATTTGCTTGTCCTTACAGGACTGTGGAGAAGTTAAAATGGCCACAGAACTGTACAATGGAAAATTTCATCTGCCAAGAAAATGAGTTAATTTCAGTAGCTAAGAGAGTAATGCAATGAAATTCCTGGTACATAATGCTGTTGTTAGGTACTCTTTACTTTGAATTTTCCAAACATGAATGTAGTGACCTTTCTGTCTTTTAGAAGGAGATTTTGTCAGACAGCAATTACTTGTCTGTATTTTGCTCATTTTTGGAAGTTGACTTTATTATGTGGTATCAGCATTACGAATCTACTCCAGATAAACAGAATGTCTTTAGCATTCTGGAATTCAATATTCCCTGAATTTGGAAGTAATAAAATTTACGATGCTTTATTATAGAGACCTTCTTTTTACCAAAATCAGTAAGAATCTTTTCATGCATTTCACTGGACTTCTGCTGGTTCCTGGGAGAAGCAGTTACCTGTATGTGTACAACCAGGGTCTCCATGTCTTTAACCTCTTTTCCTTTTTGATATCCCTTCTAGCTTGGTTGTCTCACTCCTCACTTACCTCTTCCATTGAACCTCCACTCTTGGCTCCTGCTTCCTCATTTCATTCCCACCTCTCTGTGGCTGTGCCACAGCCCCTGAAGAGTTTTTCCTAAATCCCAGTTAGACCCAGGTGCCTTTTCTTCTAACCTCTGTCACTGACTTCTCAAACCTCCAGGCTACTCCAGATTTCCACATACAGCTTCCAGGTTTCCTGCAATGGATGTCTCTTTTTCAGACCTCTTCTACTGTTTATGGTTTCAGACTGTACTGCTTCTGGTTCAATTTTGTGTGGGGTTCTTTGTTTTTTGTTTTTAGGTTTTTGGGGGTTTTTTACTACAGCTTTGCAAAAGAGACTAAGTTACTACACAGTTACCTGGCTTCACAACTGATATATAAATACATGGAACTGTTAACTGTCTTTCAGTATTTTAGCTGGTAGCAAAAGATTATATACTGTTTGTCTCAGCTCTAGAGGTAAAGGATTTTTTGTGGATATGTCTTTTTTTTTTTTTTTTTTTTTCCCCTCCTGGGGGATTATTTTATTAATTTGTATAACTGTGGAAAATAACTTTCTTCAAAATATTGGGAAAATCCTCAAAATATGAGACATCTTCTGGATAAAAAAAAAAAAGAGAGAGGGAGAGAAAGATCGATAAAGACAGTGTCTTGGAACAAAATTCTTGATTCCCAGGATAACCTAGCTGTTAAGCAAGTATGAAAGCAGTAGAAATATGCCTGAGGCTAGTAGGACAATGTAGCAGTATTATGTTTCTTTGAACTGTAATGTTTTACTTCCCATGGGTCACTTAGGGAGATTCAAGAGACTGCTTTAATAGTATAGACTTAGTCCATTGAAAGAATATGGAAACTGTTTTTTTCTGAAATGCAGAACTATTTTTCCTCATCCTGCTTTGAATTGGATTTTCCTGTGTAATTGATTCACATAAATACTACAATAATAGCAGTAAAATATATCCAACTGTGTCCCTCTATATTATGTTAGTAGATAACTTGCTTCTTGAAAGAGTGTCCTTTTGCTTTGGAAAAACATAGTTTAGACTCTGCAGCTGTATTATGCTCTGAGCAATGTATCTAAATGTTGTTATATTTGACTTTTAACACTGAACTATGTCTTTAAATTTTCCTGGTGTATTTTGAAAGACCTGAATAACGACTACTGCTGAACATTTTAATTTTCAGCTATATAATAAACACAAAGATATATTGTTTCTAAAACATTTAAGGGAGGTATAAGATGGGAAGCTGTGTAAAAGCCTACCATCATTGTCTAACTATGCTTGAACTTAATTATAAGCCCTTAGTTTTCATAATTAGAAAATAATGAAAAGCTATGGCAGTAAGCTCACTGTTAGCAATTCAGCTTCTTTGAGGCGTGTCAATGAATCAACGTGCACAAAAAGTTTCTGAACAAGGTCACATAATCTGTTACCCAGAAGTTGAGCACAGTCCCTGTGATTGTCAGGAAAAGGAAGCAGACCTATGCTTTAAGTAGCTTTTATTTCTATAATAAACTGAATTGGAAAATAAAACATCGAAAATCTGCAGTCATGAACCTGTGCACACTGACTGTTATGAATTGCATATTTCATCTCTGTTGTTTTATTGCTTGAACAGGTAAACTACATTTGAAATCAGTACAGAGGTAAATGTAGCACTAAAATGCTGTTTTGCTTTTTGTGCTTTGTACCTCCATCTTTTCTATTTAGTCTTCCTCAGAGTAAAACAAAAGCACTCAAAACACAATCCCTAGAAGTTTAAATTTAGTTTCTTCCCAAATATTTTTTCATCCATTCTTGGTTCTTAGAAATAAGCTAACAAACACATAGAAAATATTAATTATTATCCCACTCTCAAATTTCACTAAGACCTTTGCTGAACATAATGGTATGTCTATTACTCTTCTTCGGTTGTTTATTGCCAAAATAAGTTGCTGCTTGTAAAATTCAACAAATGTTGGCCAGAATTTCTTGGTCCATTAAAGCCACTTTTCTCTTATCACAGATTTGGAAGCAGCATGAAACTGATAGAAGTGATTTTTCCCAGGCACGACAACTCTGTAGAAATCTGGCAGCAGAGATTTTCTCTGTCTAGACCAGCTGTATTTTACAGACCACAGTACAATACAGATGTTCCCGTATTTTTTAAAGCTAAAACTTTTTCTGTAAGACAGTCAGGCTAAATTACACTGTCACTAATACACATCTGAAAAAAACCCCCAAAAACCAAAAAAACAGGTCTGGGTTTAATTTCTTCTAATGAAGAATACTTGTTACGAACATTAGGCTGACTGTTTTAAAGAAATATTTTAATATTGTAAATTATTTTTTTTTCATTACTAATTCCAACAAAGATGTGCGTATGCCATTTCTTTTACATAATATCTTAAATGTGAAAATGTTCTCTGTATTTTCTTTAGGTGGAGAAATACAGTAACTAAACGTAACAGCTTTAAAAATAGAAAAATATCTCCACTGTTATAGTTTGTCTCCAGTTGTCTCAAAATAGCCTTCTAAAAATCTCTTTTGCAGCTGAACAGTGAACTGCAACTATGCTGTGTTTAGTGTAACTGATACCTAAAATGACTGAACAACAATCAAACCTCCTATGAAGAAGGTTGCTTTCACCATGAAAATCATAAGGCATGTTGTCATTACACTAATCTCTGTCATCATTCTGAACTGCCCAGCTGGCTCATGATCATCTGTCGTGCACTAGGACCCGGGGGTCCTTTACTGCAAAACCTTCTTAATGTCTTCTCTAAAGTCAGTATGTTCTCACAATTGAATATTTATGTTTTTTCAGTTTATATTCTTATTTGATCATTATGTGTCACTGGTTTTCTTTGCAATACTTTGTAATGTATAGTTTAAATGAATAATTCCTGTCATTAGGAGAAATACCATCCAGATTTAAAGACAAGTAAGGATATGCTTATATGTATGAATGAGTGAGAAATTTTCAAAAACATTTATCAAATGAAAGTAGTTTTTGTGTTCCCGTCTATGACCTTACTGCAATTTCCATAATTAGCTAAACATCTTGGAATATTGTCTGAATTTTTCTGAAAAAAATATTAACTCAGTGTCTGCTCTGAAGTATATTCACTATGACTATTTTCCGTAAGCCCACATTTTGTTCAAGAAATGAAAGAACACACAGTCACATATAGCACAGATCATATATATAGGGGGGAATATAACTGAACTAGAAAGAAACTTTAGTACAAATTCATTTTATTTATCTCTTTGTGCATCTATCTGTCTACCTATCACTAGTTTAGGAGGAAATTTTGTCTGACTCTCACCTCAGTATTAGATATCTACTACAAATTCCTTTGAAGTCTTAATTGCTCTGCTGATTATGAAATGATTTTTCAATCTATTATTTTCTTCTTTAAAGTAATAACATGAAGAATTGTATTTCATATCTGGAAAAAAAAAAGCTTTGATTTTTTTTTTGTCATGTTCAGTCTCTCTTAAGATTGCACTGTTATTACTATTAAAGTAAGAAATTACTATAAATAATAAAACCGAAACCAGTTTTGAAGACAGAAAGAGAAAAAAGAATTTTCAGAGATTGTCCTAATTTTTATTATGGACCTTTTGAAAAGAAGTTAATAACATCAGTGTATTATTACTGTCATTTTGTAATTCCTCTTATTTAACTGCATGTTAACATATCATTAACAAATATACATTTAAAAAACTAGTGGGAGCATTTCTGACTCTTAAATTTGGTGGGGGGTACAATTTTTCTTTGCTGCAATTTAGAGAGAAGAATTTTACTTACTTGACATGAAAAGAAAAATATTTTTTTCAGAAGCAGTCATTGAAAATGACAGATTGTTCTGTATTATGTATTACTGGACATTATTTCTTTTTCAAAATGGAACAGAAATGTGAATAAAAACATGATGTTTTGGGTTTTTTTTCTTTCCCTCTGGTTTATATCATATTAATTGAAAAAATATTTGAATCTAGAGAAAGTGTGGTAATCTAAAAAGAAAATACAAAACCCCACCAGACTCAAACCCAACACACAAGACCAGATAATATACTGAAAACTGAGACAAATGTAGCAATTATG
>JANHGN010005968.1:0-19869 GCA_024605025.1 Megaceryle maxima | reverse complement strand
AGAGTTGTGGTCAATGGGATGGAGTCTAGTTGGAGGCCTGTAACTAGTGGGGTCCCACAGGGGTTGGTGCTGGGACCAGTTCTGTTCAACATACTCATCAATGACCTGAATGAGGGCACAGAATGCACTGTTAGCAAGCTTGCTGATGACACCAAGCTGGGTGGACTGGCTGACACACCAGCAGGCTGTGCTGCCATTCATCAAGACTTGGACAGGGTGAGGGTTGGGCAGGAAGAAACGTAATGAAATTCAACAAGGGCAAGTGTAGAGTCTTGCATCTGGGAAAGAACAACCCCAGGTATCAGTATAGGTTGTGGACTGATCTGTTGGAAGGCAGCAAGGGGGAAAAGGATCTGGGGGTCCTAGTTGATGACCATGAGCCAGCAATGTGCTCTTGTGGCCAAGAGGGCCAATGCCATTCTGGGGTGTATTAAAAGCGGTGTGGCTAATAGGTCTATAGAGGTTCTCCTGCCCCTCTACTCTGCCCTGGTAAGGCCACATTTGGAGTACTGTGTCCAGTTCTGGCCCCCCCAGTTCAAGAGGGACATAGAATTGCTTGAGAGAGTCCAGAGCACAGCCATAAAGATGATTAAGGGAGTGGAGCATCTCTCTTCTGAGGAAAGACTGAGGGAGCTGGGGCTCTTTAGCTTGGAGAAAAGGAGACTGAGGGATGACCTCATGAATGCTTATAAATACATAAAGGGTGAGTGCCAGGAGGATGGAGCCAGGCTCTCTCAGTGATGCCTGATGACAGGACAAGGAGCAATGGGTGGAAGCTGAGGCATAGGAATTTCCATTTAAACATGAGGAGGAACTTTTTCACTGTGAGGGTGACAGACCACTGGAACAGGCTACCCAGGGGGATTGTGGAGTCCCTCTCTGGAGATATTAAAAACACGCCTAAATGCATTCCTGTGTAATCTGATATAGGTGATCGTGCTCTGGCAGGGGGGTTGGACTAGATGATCTTTTGAGGTCCCTTCCGCCCTCTGACATTCTGTGATTCTGTGATTTCTTTTCCTCGTGCTCTTTCTTCCCTAGACCTTTTCCTACCTTCAATAATTTCTCTATGATAAATCCTTTCACCTCTGCAGTTCTAGACTATATCACTCAGAACTTCCAATCACAACATTTTCACCTCTTTCCAGAAAGGGGGAGTTTAGACAAATATTATAAGCTAAGCATGTAGTTCCCCACAATTCCAGCAGGCAACTCACTTCTGAAGGGAGCGGAAAGCCCAATATGCAGACTGGACTTGCTACATAGGGAGGTCTGCTGCCTCCCTGCGGCCCATATTAATGATATAAAGAAGAAGCTTCCTGCCCTAGTACAGCCCTCAGATTATTATCACCTTTTGATCTTTCAGGTAGGTAGTCACAAAGTCACAAGAAGTCCAAGGCCAATGCAGAGAGATTTCAGGGCTTTGGGGTGACAAGTCATGTTCTCCTCTATCCCTCCAGTTGCAGGGAATGATGAGGGGGCAAACAGGAAGAGCCAGTGGATCAGTGCCTGGATCTGAGCCTGGTGCTACTGTCAGGGCTTTGGGTTCTTACATCACAGCTTGACTTACAAGACACCGGGCCTGCTGGCAACAGACGGTAAAAGCTTATCTCACGGGCAGAATAGGATTCTGTGAGAAAAGTTAACAGGCCTCATTGAGAGAGCTTTAAACTAGATTTGAAGGGGGATGGGCAAGTAATTGGCCTTGCTTGAGAGGCACCTGGGTGTCATAGACTGGCACTCGTGGGGCAGCATGCTAGCATTTTTGAGAACCACAAGGCCTACCAACCCTCAAGGTCAAAAACTATGTACTCAACTACATCTCTGAAATGCTTATACACCAATGCATGCAGCATGGGAAATAAGCAGGAAGTACTGGAGATCTGTGTACAATCGCAATTGCTGAGACATGTTGGGATAGCTCACATGACTGAAACACTGTCATGGATGGTTATATTCTCTTTACAAAAGATAGGGCATCAAGGTGAGGTGGTGGAGTTGCCCTTATGTGAGAGAGGAACTATAATGTATTGAGCTCTCCCTGGGGGTGGATGAAAAGCAAATTGAGAACTTGTGAGTATGGATTAAAGGGCAGGCTAACACGGGAGACACTGTTGTGAGTGTTTATTAAAAGACATCTGATCAGGATGAGGAAGATGATGAGGTCTTCTGCAGGCAGCTGAAATCACATCACAATCACAAGCATTGGTTCTCATGAGGGGGTTTTAACGACTCTGATATCTGCTGGGAAGGCTACACAGCCAGGCCTATACAGTCCAGGAGGTTCCTCCAGTGTGTTGATGATTATGTTTTGACTCTAGAACTGTAGTCTATGCACATCAAAGATAAAAATGTATTGTCTTAAACTTTTGACACTTTAGTAATTATCATTATCAAATGCTTTGTTTTCCCTTCATCGCTCCTATAGTCATTCATTATACAATTCAGTTGCACTAAGTACTGGGGAAGGAGGAGGGTACTAAGATTTAGCTTTATTTTAGCTGTACTATAAATAAGAACATAGCTATAATGTATGTTTTGTTGATATTCCAAGACTTTATTTCTTGAGACTTCAAAATTCTTGAAATGCTCATATTTCTGTTAATAAATCCTTTTTTTTTAACCACCATTATATGTAGAATGAGTTTAAATTATTTTATAGATACTGTTAATATAAAACAGTTTTAAATAATTGTTTACTGAAACATATTGGATTTATCTTGTGTTTATGACAAGGCAATTTTGTCAGCAAAAGATACGAATAACCGGAGTTAATTTCTGTCAAATATTGATGACATAGGTTTCAGCAGGAGCACACAGAATATTTTGTTTCACCTGGGTATTATCAACCAAGCTATTCGTAGATCATATTAAGATTTTGGTTTGTAGACACTATAAAAGTTTGCAAATTTAGGGTTGTATACACATAAACCTATAGCGTACTTTCTCAGTTTGGCTCAGATTTCTGCCTATGATACTGATATAACATTAGCCATACACAGTTTTCAGTTTTCACAGAAAAAAAAAAAAAAAAAAGACAGATGAGAGAGAAAACTTAATTCCATTCTCTTATCTCTAAAATAGCAAAGCCTCAACCTGTGCTTCATGTTGCTTTACTCTTACTGTGTAAGTACTTTGTGATATCATGAAGAGGATTTGACTTTGAGTCCTATGCTCAGCAACCTAGTTCCTTGAATAGAGTGGTGAAGGTACCACTTAACAACTGCAATACAGGGAGGATTCTGAATTTCTGAATTAGTTCTTATCACTGAACTGAGGTCCATTCCTATAAAAACTTTTTTCTAAATCATAGAGGGCAAGAAGTCTTGTTAATACATATGTAAGTCCTTGGAAATCTCATAGTGTTAGTTCAGCTTTACTTGCTATTAGATTTGACAGTTCAAGGGTTGATCTTTTCTGTTCCTGTGCACATATATTTGAATAATTTCTTTCTGTTCCCAGGATTTTTTAAATGTCCCTGGCACCTAAAATAAAGGCATTATCTTCTCCCTAAAGAATACTCATTTTAGATTTACCATAACACCATCAATAAAAGCATGAAACAGGTAATGGAAGAAAACACAAATTAGTGACTAAAAAAAGAAAGCTTCTTAGTGAAACCAGCACGTTGACAATGTTGTTTTTATTTAACAGTGTTGTAGCTGTTAGGCCTACTGAAAGTTCTTCTGAAACAAAGTAGCAAGTAATTACACTAAAACCTCATTTTGGGGGAGAGGAATTTCACAGAAACATGACAACTGCAGCCTCTCAGTATTTTCCACTTGTGCATCAAAACTAGACTCTCACTTTTTACAAATAAAATAAATCTATCACAATGTTAACCTTCTTTCATTCCAAAATACAGAGGAACACACAACCTATTTCTAAGTAAATGTATGTTCTCTAAAATGTGTTATATTTTTTCATCAAGTTGTTGCATAATTAATTAATCCATAAGCTGTGACACTTAAGTGACTTTGGAAAATAGTATTGGAATAAATCTAATCTTTTCCTGTGTAAATTATTAGCCCCTTGGGATGACATCACATCTGAGAGTATGTAACAGGAACACACAAGTTACATAACATCTACATTGTTTACTGATTTGAAAAATTAGGGCATCTTTTCCAGACTGGTTTACAGCTTTCCTCTCACTTTGAAATGAATAATTTGAAAAATGATCATTCAAAACCCACATAATGTAGGTAGACCTTCAGAAAATAATTTTTGTTTTCTTTCTTTCATTTCTTTTCTATTGTCACCTTCTACCTGGGGAAGCAATTTCTGCAACTGAGAAAAAAAATAGAAGAAAACCATTTAGTTGGGGGTTTTTATATTAGTTTGTCTACAAATCAAGCAACTTATTTTTGTTATTACTGTGTTATTCAGATAAAATTGAACACCAGAAAATCTAATGGTCAAAATGACTCTTGACCTTGATAACTTCATCTCACATATTTAAATAGCTCAAATCTGTATTAGGAATTTAGTGTTCCTGAACTTTCCCTGCCCTGCCTCTTCTACCACTTGGTGGTAACATTTGTAATAATTAATCCTGCTCTATAGCACACATTCTATTCTGTGTTTATATCAGTTCTGCCTCTTCCTACCTTACAGACTCTATCCTTTTCTAAGTTTATTGCTCTCTCTTTTGTGAAATTATTCAGTCAGATTTCAGATTAGGAAAGGCATCAAAGATGGTTGCTCTTGTTCAACTGAGTGTTAATCTGGATGCTACAGTGTTTTTGATGGAATTCCTCTATTACAGAGGAGATACAGAGAGATAGAACATATTGATCTCCCAAGTCCAATAAAGCTTTTAAATTTTGCTTACACAACATATGTACAGTACTTTGTATTTGAAAATAAGAAAAGATTACTTTTATAGACTATCTCAAGTTAACAGTACATATTGTTTTAATCTCCAAAAAGTTTAGGGAAGATGAAAGAATAGCACCAAGAGAAAAAAAAATATTTAAGATTCCAATCTTAGTATTGATTTTGGGAAAATGACTCCCCAGAAAAAAAGATAAAACCAGATATAAATCACTGTGGGAACAGAATTGATGTGTTATAGTCTTTTCTCCACAACTGAAGCTGTGGACCCTGTCATGTAGAAATATATCTCTAATAAATTCAGAATTTATGCTTAACTCCCTGTCATACAATGTTTCAAAATATGAATCAAATGCCTTATACAAGGCTTTATATAATTACACTTATTTTACAGTGGTAGCTGAGGAAGATAATGGTTAGGTGGACTATGAGATCAAATATATAAAAATTACTTCCAAGGATGAGGAAAAACATCATCGTATCCTCTCAGTGAAGAACTTGGGATGCTGACAAGTTACTGCAGCCTTCTTACAGCCTCATCTTCTTAAAGAAAGTTGCTGCCACTGACCTGGAGACCAAGAGGGGCAATCAAAGAGTGAGGATAACACCATTTATATAGTAATGTTAATTGGATTACTAGTGAGGCTTTTTCTTTAATAATCAGATACTTTTGACTCTCAGTATAGGTATCATTTTAGCTGCACTAATATTAATCTAGTAGGCTAACAATGAATTCTTTGTTTTACATATAATGGTATATGTTTTCAAACCAGAAAAAATCCACAGCATATCTGCTCTTGTTGAAATTTGGATGCAATAATTCAAGTCCAACAGTTTGATCCAATAAACATTTGGTGCCTGTTAAGTTAAAGTTTTTAGTTCACATAGGTTCTAAGACTGAAAATTTGTCATAAGAACTTTCTAGTCAATGAAGGGAAGAGCTAGGAAACTAAAAAACTTCATGTTAACTATTGAAACAAATAATAAAAATGTCTTCAATCCCCTATGTCCAGGATTGAGATGTCTGTATCAGAGTTGTAAAGAACAGCATGTGATTCAAAGTCTCATCTATGTATAGGTCCATCCACCTTGTGATTTTGAGGGGAAAAGAAGTGTGAAGACAAAGAGAAAGAAAGTGTTAGCATCAATACACACTTTCTGTATTAATAACTATCAAACCTATCAAAAAATAAGGATGCTAAGGTACAATACCTTCTGTCTAGGTTAGGAGGACCAAAGCTATATGCATCAAAAGATGTAAGATCCAGTGAATATGTGGCTATGACTCTACTTTTCTCACCCTCTAATCCCTATTAGGGTAAAGTTGATCACTGCAAAGCAATTAATTCAAAATAGGTAACTGACAGTAGAGAAATAAAATACTTTACATAACTATCTTTGTTGTAAGGGCACTCAGCAGAGAATCTTGTATTCTCACCTTTATTCCATGGGAATGTTTAATGCCACACAACCCTTTCTTCTCATCCTTTGAACCACAGTTTAGAAAGCCAAATAGGACTGTACAAGAGTACTGTTCATCTAAGCGCTTAGGTGACACCTTGAAGAAAAATATTCCTGTCCAAGTGTGCATTCATTGTGCCTTTTTTTTTTTTTTCAGTTTTAATGAAGTTATTCCTTTGTGTAAATCCAGCTATCAAGAGAGCTTGTCTCTTCCTCCTGTCTGTATCCAAGGCCCACTAGAAAGCTGATACAAAGCTTCTTAAAGTCAATGAGCCTAGGCTTCTTTTCTTTTTGGATGGGAATCACATTGTGAAATCAGATCAGTCAAAGTTGACTGTTGTATTTTGAATTAATTGACAAATTCTATTAAAATTTTTAAAGTTTCTGCACTGTGAATTGGATCCAGAAGTGAACAAAATGTTAATGCAGGCTATAAAATAATGACTTACTATGCACTTAATGTCATATTTAAGCTGATTTGCTTATTGCAAATTGGCTGTAACACTTTTTTGCCCACTACGAGGGTCTTAACACATGCATTAGATTACATAAAGCTGATTGTTATGAGCAACTCACACCAAATGATAGGACTAAATAGGACTTTTTTTCCCCAACTAGTCAATTTCTAGAATTTTCAAATCTATTTTTCACAGAGGTGTCTGTAGAGGTGCTAGTAGCAAATATATCTGATTAACAGCTTTTAAAGAATAATATTTTGAAGAGTGTTAGTAAGATTTGGCCTAGATGGGCATTCCACAGGCTCTCTGTCTGAGCAACCTATTCCAGTGCTTAACCAATCTCACTATAAAATTCTCTACTCATGCTGAGTTGGTATTATCCTTGTTACAACCTGTGCTCCCTCTCTCTCAACCTGTACAGTCCGGAGAAAAGTTTGGATTTGTCTACTCTGTATCCTCCTACAAGTGTTGAAGACAAAAGGCACAATTGCCTCAACATTCTGTTCTTCAGCCTGAACAATCCCAACTCTCTGAGCCTCTCTTGTTACGTCATGGGTTTTGGATGTATAACCATCATAGGGGTTTCCCAGAGGTCTTGCTCCAATTTCCTATCTTTCTTTTACTGGGGAGCTTTTACTGGGCCCAGCACACCACATATGTCTCACCAGTGCTGAGCAGAGGTAAAAGATGATTAAACTACCACCACATGCTGGCAATGCTCTTTCCAGTGCAGCACAGGATGTGGTTGGCCTTGATCGATACAGGAGCATACTACAGGCTTGTATTCAAGTTGTTAATCTCCAGGACCTTCTCTGCAAGCCCAGCCTGTGCTGCTATATGGAGTTATTATGTCCCCATTGAAAGACATTGTTTTTGCCTTTGCTGAATTTCATTAAATTCCTATTAGCTCACCAGCAATACAGATTCCACTGAAATGTATTACCATCATTATCTTTCCACATAGCCAGTGAAAGGAAATAAAATCAGAGATTATTCACTATGAGTAAGAGCCCCTATTCCCCAAAAATTCTAGCAGATGAGTGTTGAGTCAAAACATCAAAGCAGTATGCAGTACTGCATTTTAAGAACTATTGAACTCACTGGAATTAAAATTTGCCTGAATTTCAAAAGGCCTTATTAAAAAACTTGGAAAAAATAGAAGGAACTACAAACCATCAAGATATTTAACACATATACTGAATTTTAAATTGATATAATCCTACTAATATTGGTGAGGCTAATGTGTACTTGAAATTAAGCAAGTGTTAAGTGACTTGAAGAATATGTATATGTACAATAGGTATATGAATAAAGACAGAAAGTCAGACAAGGTTATTTATGGAAGCTTAATTCCAAAAACTTGGTCTTAATCATGTTTTCTTATGTGTATAAACCTAATTTTAGTATGTTACACTGTCTTCTTGTTAAACATCTGTATTTTTAATAAATATGTGAGAAATCAGCATCTTTGTTTAAGATATCTTCAAATAGATTTATCCAACAGTACATTTAAACAAAAGAGATATGCATGAGTCACTTAAAGTTTTACATTGTAACCTTACATGAAAGTAGAGCAGAGGAAAATATAAATTTTAGTATATTTGGTATTTTATGCCTGATAAATTTTAAATATTTTCCTGATGACTATATATACCTCGTGCAATGTTTCTCAGCTGGACTAAGAATTACACTAAGAATCAGAAATTACAGTTCCCTAGAGAAGAAAAGATTAGCATAATTAGAGAGAAACAAAGATTATTATATTTACAAATATTTGTTTTCTTAGTAAAGAGAATTTTCTTGCCCTATGGAGCAGCTCGTAATATTTTCATTTACTTGCTTTGCACGTATTCTACAGTTGTGTAGTGAAGTTTGAGAATGGCAATAAACTAGGGAACAATATTATAGTTAGGATATACTTAAGGATATCCTTAAGATATCCTTAGGAAATGAGACTGAATAGTATAACATGTGCCTTCAAGCACTGTGGGTCAAATTTGTATACACACACACAAAGGAAAAAAAATGTTCTGGGCACGTTATCAGTTACTAGAGCCCGGAGTACACGATAGACTCAAAACATGCAAATAATCTTATGATGCTACTAAAAAGAAAACCATACCTACTCTGCCATTTTACAAGGTTATGATAACATTGGAATGTAGAAGAGAAAATATACTTAAAGTAAAGCAAGTAGTAGGTAAATTGCTAGACAGGTGTCATGGTTTAGGATCAGGACAGCCCAGTAGACCTGTAACAGATGCTCTCTGTTAACTCCCCTCCCTCCCCAAAGGGGAAGAGAAAGGCAATAAGGGAGAGAGAATTATCAATTAGAAAAGGAAACTAGAACAGCTTTAATGAAAATGAAAATAATAATTAAAAAAATGGAATATATACAAATACATACAAAACCAGTACCAAACCTACCCCCCTGATGGCAATTATGTCATTGTAACCACTGATGCTGTGGAGCAGGCATTGGGAAAGTCCCAGACTGGGCCCAGCAGCAGATGGGAACTGTGTTCAGGAGCTGGATTGGTGGAACACACCAATCAGGATGGAAGGCAGAGCAGAGGCCTCCTTGGATGATGTCTGAGGAAGAAACCAGAAGAGGACCTGAGCTGATCAAAGCCAGCAAAGCAGGGCGACCCTCCTGATCCCTCAGCTTTATAATGAATATGATGTATATGGGATGGAGTACTTTGTTGGACAGCCTGGGGTCACCTGTCCTGCCCACTCCTCCATGCAGATGCAGCCCTTTACTTTCTACACCCCCCAACACGGTACACAAGATCCAGCAGTGACCTTGGTCTGCATACCAATCCTTGGTACTAACTCTGAACATAAAGTGTTATCACTGCTAACAGCAGACACTGCCTATGAAAACATGCTGCTAACTTCAGACAGTGCAGTAAGTTAGAAGAATTGAGCTGAAAATTAAAATCACTGAACAGAATTAGTTCTGTTCTCACTCAAACCAGGACAACAGGACTGAAGACTATTGGTTAAGAGAGCAGTCTTAAGAACCTGGAGTGTTCAGCCCAGTAAAGAAAAAGGATCAGAGGAATATGATGATTGTCCCTATGTCGTTGAGACAAATATTGAAGAAGTTATTTAAGCTGATGGACAAAGGTGTCACAAGGGAAATAGTTAAAACACAAGCATAAATTAATTGTTTGGCAATTAGAACTTATTACAATAAAAACTTTTATTAAGATAAGAATGATCAGGGAAAAATCACCTGCAAGGGTAGTGTTTCTATCCAATAGATTTGCCACAGCCAAGGACCAGTCTACATGACCTCAAAGGCCACATCAAATTTTATCTTCCTATGAAATATATCACAACATCTTTGATGTATCGCTACTGTGTCAATTGTTTTCCAGCTTTGCTACCAACACAGTTCAATTTTAGCACATCCCACAGTCATGCTGAAAAGTCAATTGCTATGATTTTCTTATGTTTTTTTGAAAGTATTCCCTACAGTAACATAATTTTGTTACATATTATTGTAACAGTAATGTTTGCCATTTTTAATATTGCTTAAAAAGAAATAAATTAGTATTTATGCTTCATTTATTTTGAAATGGATGATTTCCCCTGGAAAGTTGTACAGAAAATGTTTATAAAGTTGATGAAAATAGAAAACTGAGAACCTAATAGTGCACTGACAATATTATGCAGAAAAAAATCAGACATAAAAAGGTACTGTACAAAAAGTACAGACAATTTTTCACCTAAAATATAGAAAAATATGTTTTCAGAATATAGGTGATTTTGCAGAATCTGAATTTCTAAAAAGCAAAATCTTTTTGTAAAATAGGTGTTACTTAACTTTTATTCCACATAAGTAAACTGTGTCCTGAACTTGATAATTCTTAAATATATTCTTCCCTGAAAACATGAATAAATCTTCTGTCTGAAGTAGCTCAATCTGTGATTATAATTAATGTTGATTTTACAAGAACCACAGTTCACTTGAATCTTTCAAAGTCTTTCTCAAGATAACTAAAGCACTGTATTTGCTGTAATTAAATATAAATGCTATATAAATATAAATATATATAACAATGTTACCTTTATTTTAATTTGGTAACACTGAGACTGATTTCTGCTTTATGTAGAGTTTTCTTCTGAAGTTTTAGCTCCTGCACCAAATATCTCAACTGTGCAATGAAAGACTTGACAGAAGATTGAACAATTTATCAGTCTAATCCACAATGTCTTTTTATATTCAAACATGCCTGGACTCATAAATATGTTACACACAAGTCTTTTTGACTTAGTGAAGGGGATTTTTTTCACAAGTAAGGTTTCTTTTCTATATATAATTCTCCTTTTCTGTATTAGTTCTAGCACTTATTTGAATTCAAAACAGAAGCTGTCACAGGGCCCACAGTGATGCAACAGTGACTTCAGAGCAGTGGAATTTCATTCATAAAAATAAACTTGCTTAAACTTAATAGCCTTGCCTAACTGCATTTATATATTATGGTTCTTAATGAATTGCAAATATAAACACATCTAGAAAAAATTAAAAAATCCTTAATGAAAAATTAACTGTGCCCTGAACTTTTATAACATAGATACCTGATACTTCACTGTTAGTATAAAAGAAGTTTTAATTGTTTCTAGTACTATTGCATGCCACCCGCTGCAACAGTTATAATAGTCAAAGAATCATTTGTTTTTCAGTGCCCAGTGAAATCAACAGCAAGATAATGCCTTTAGAAAGGTTCGAGATTATGTCTTGATGCATTTGCTGTTTTTCACATGACAGCTAAATATGTTGTCAGGCTTCAAGCTGAAATGACAGAAACAGTTTTGGCATTAATGCTATTCCAGTATAACTGGTCCTGTCTCACTGTACATCAAATTCAAATTCTATTTAATCTGTTCACTTTTTCATTACTGATTAAAGAAATGAATCCAGAAATAATGTCTTTTGAAAAGGTGGGCCTGAGAGGACTTGTCTACAATTGTCAAATTTATTGACATAACAGATCATTAGTAATTGTTTTAAAATTTCATCCTGATAATACAATTACTTTTAAATAGATTCCACATGCATATCTGGAAGACTTCCAAACCTAGGCAAGTTCGAGTTTAATTTGACTGATCTCCTTTATCTGTGATACATGACTACATCATAAAAGAACATTTTAATAAGTTTGCAGTGGTACAAGGATAGCTTCTGAGATAGGGCTTATTTTCATAGCTGTTATACTAAAATGTTTTTAGCTGGACTCACAAAATTCAGAAATAGATTGTGATGGACTGATCTTGGCTTGATGCCAGGCCCCTACCTAGCCATTCTCTCACTCTATCTCTGCAACAGGATGGGGAAGAAATAGAACGAAAAACCTCATGGGGTGAGATAAAGATGGGGAGATCACTTACCAACTATCATCAGGGGCAGAGAAGATTTTACTTGGGGAATATTATTTTAATTTATTGCTGTCTCAGGTTTGTGAAAGATTCCCATTTCACAATGAACAGCACTCATACAGCTAATAAGCAAAAGTAATTTAATTCAATCAAACCCAACTAGTTACTTAGCATTCCCATATATATACCAACCCCTAAGTGGTAGGCAAACTTCCAAGCAGGAGGAGGGCATGTAGCATGGTGCTCGGGGAGAGGAGTTGGTAGGTCCTAATGCCTTCCATAGGGCGTCCCCTGGATCAAGCTGTGCATCAGGCCGACCTCGTCATCTCCCCGACGCAGTGGGCTACTTACAGCTCTCCTGGTGGGGGGTGTGGAAACTACTCCAGCACCAGTGCATGTGTGGCCCGTGTTGTGTGTGCACAGAGGCTGAACAGTATTACTCCACCCAGTGGCTAACAGCAATCATTTCCCCCATTGTGCATGCATGGAGGTCTTGGGGCACCTCTGGTGGTCATTACTTCATCAATCTTCAGCTTCCTTATCCCATCCTTGAGGTGTCTTTTTGTTGTTTGATTCCTGATATCACTCACCAGACCACAAGGAATTGGCTAAAACTGGCTGACTTCCCAATTTCCCTGTGAAGCTGCACATTCCAGATGTGGGAGTGGATAACTGTGCTCTCCAGTGCAGTGCAACAAGAGAGTGGTGTGCCAGAGGGCTGAGACAACGGATCAACATGTTCCAGTCCAAATACAATTGCCAATTAAAGTAGATTAAGTTGGTGAGAAATGGGTAAAACTAAAACCACCTTTTCCCTGCCCTGTATTCTTCCCAGCATCAACTTCACTCTTTTACTCCAGAGTCCACTACTTCCTCCCTACACCAAGCAGCCCAGGGGATGGAGAATGGGGGTTGGTCAGTCCATAACATCTCATCTTTTCTGCTTCCTCCTCTTCACACTTTTCCCTGCTCCTGCATGGGTCCTCTATACAGGCTGTAGTCCAGTTGCCTCTTGTGAGGCCTCTCCATGGGTCAGAATTCCTTCAGGAAATACTCACCTGCTCCAGAGTGGGGTCCTCCATGGCCTGCAGGGGAATGTCTGCTTCAGTTTCTGGAGCACCTCCTCCCCCTTCTTCTCTGACCTTGGTGCTTACAGGATCATTTCTCACTCTTTTCCCCCACCTTACTCATCACTTTACTGGTGTGGTGTCCTGCCCTTTCTTACACATGCTTTCCCTGAGGTGCCACTGTCTTGGCTGCTGGGCTCAGCTGTGCCATGTGGTTGGTCAGTTGGAGCCGGCTGGAGCTGACTGTGTCCTGCACAGGGCGGTCCCAGACTATCCTCACAGGGGCTGCCTCTGCAGCCCCTGCTCATGCCAGCACCTGGGCACCTGCATGCAGTACAGATAACTAGAAGTATTTTGCTTGGGTTTGGTTTAGTCTAGCCTGAAAAACAGAAATGCTGATTACAGACTAAGTGAACTCCACTGGCTGCCTCACTACAAGAACTGAAAAATAACAAGTACGAAATAGATGTTTTAATAAAGTAAAAAGAATGTGAATATTTAATCAGAGGTGTTTGATTTGTAGGAGTTGTTATAGTCTGAGTACAGCTCAAGTGTCTCAGTATGCCTTGGCTTCTTTCTGAGTTTCAATCAGAAAGACATGGTCTGTCTGTCTGATTTTCTTTGCATGTAACACCAGCTTTGACCTTTGTAACTACAGAATTTCAATAGTAAAAAATGCTTAAAGGTGGTTTTGTGATTTGTACAAATGTTTCCCAGGGACTAAGGAGAGATTATCAAATTCATTTCTCTTTTGACTCAGAGCAGATCTCTTAACCTAGTTCTTCAGAGTCCAAAGATTTGTGCACTAATCTACTAATCCTCCTAGTCTCACAAATTATTGAAAGTCTATTATCTACAATCTCAGACTGAAGATCTATTGGAAAGACTGTGACCTCAGGAAAGTCCAGATAGTGAAATATATTGTCCTACATAATTAAGTTTCTCACCATTTTAACTTTTTACTGATTTACTTTTCTTTGAAAAACAGAATTGTCTCCTTATTGGAGATTTTTTTTTTTCCACAGATACACTCTGTATTTATATGTTTTTTAGGGTTTTGGAGTTTTCTAATGAGCTACCCTGCAATGTGGTATTGAAGGAATAGCTTCTACATTATAGCAATTTTTCACTTTCTCCTACGTTCAGCTACTGCAGAGGATCATGGGAAAAGCTACAAAGATCTTGAAGCTATAGGGTCCAATGTTATAGTTAATTAAAACCTGCTTGCTGCAACTCTCGTTTTCACTTACCTACCTTCACATCGTAACACTCCTCATAACAAAAAATTCTTCAACAATATTGTTTAAGAACATGAATATAAATGCTATGTCTTAGGATGTTAAAGATAGGATATAAAGATATTAATTCTTAAGAAATCAGATTTAACTATTCAAATTCACCATTTTATAAAACCGGGTTTATATAAAATGTGCAGAGAGATTATAATGAAAATATATTTCTTTTGAAAAGCATCTGAAATATTATAATTGTAATAAAGAGGTTATCCAATTAAAAATCGTGAAAGGAAAGAGAAAATTGGGGGACATTCAAACTGGTAATGATAGGTCCTTCCCATTTCCAATTTGAATGTTGCCTACTTTTACTTCTTTCATCTTCTTTTGACATTTTAAATGCATGAATATCTGTGGCCTGCTCAGTTCACTATTAGAAAATGTATTAGAACAAGGTCACACACTCTTCTATTTCTTTGCCCCGTGCTAAGAAACATATCTCATATCTTTATCTATGATCATGCACATTTAACATGAAGGATAGCTTGAAGCATATTCTTCAGTACTGCCTGTTTCTAGCAGTAGTTAATGTGAGTTGAGATAACAGTACAAAATATCAAAAACCTCAGTATATTTCTAAGATTCCATATGTTGTACTTATGTGCAGTTTCACTTCATATAGAGAAAGTGGATACATAAGAATAACAGGCAGAAAACAAATTGGTAGAAGAGACACTATGAACAATAGCTTGTGATTGGAATTACTGGAATTATCAGTGTGGAAGAATATACAAGTAACCTGTCTTATGTACAACTTAATAGGTGTATTTAGTGACATAATACACCCTTGCCACCCAGGGCATTTTGATGAATTATTAGCCATCTAGGGGAAAAAAAAAACAGTCTTCACTTCTGAATTCCATAACATGTCACTGAAGCTACATATTGAATTCATTGTGCATTCACACCCAAGCAAAAAAAAAAAAAAGTGTCTTGTCAATTATAATGTTGAAATCTCTTTTTCATTATCACGTCAAATAAGAAACAACTGCAGCTATTCAAGGCTGGGTTCAAAAAGAAATATAAGGGAGTCTGCATGTAACACCACCACTGGACAAATTGACCTGAGCTCCCTCTGCCCACACTAATTCTGATAGTGAAATACTGAAAAATTATAACCTAAGTTTGAGCTATCTGCATTTCAGTCAAGGTAATCATGTTTATTTAGTAGTGCTAGGAAAGCTTGTCAGCTCTTGTTTTCTATCTCTGACAGCATGCTATTCAAACACAATTATTTCACTGTGAAAGTGAAGTGGACCTTAACACATATATCTCACTGGTATCAGGTTTCTTGCTCCTTGTTACATTACAAAGCACAACAATGTCTAGGCATCTGCTCGATTGCCCATCATTGTCCCAGATTTACATCCTTATCACTATCATAATCTTGATTTTGTAATGAATTCTGAAAGCGAAGCCTTAATCTGTGTTTTCTCTACACTATAGGTAACATCATATCACCTTGACAGTTTTGCCTCCTTGCATAATAGCCAACAACTAATATTGAATTTAAGGAAATTGACTTCTTTGCACTCAGATACAGGATGCTACGTTTATTTAGCATGGTACTAAAATAGCAATTGCAACTGTATATATACCAATACAGGAAAATGCATTACATATGTGAAATGCATATCCATAGCTCAAAGTTGTGGAAATAGTTTAGAAACTATTTGCCACACTCAGAAATCTCTGCTATTTTTCCGTAAACTGCAAAAATTCCCTGCCGCTCATCAAAAATGCTGTCAGGCTTTTAGCTCCAAAGCTTTATTTCATATATATTACTTCTGAAGCCTGGCCCTAGTGTAATGGACATGCGCTATCTGTAACACACCTGCATGCCACACCTCCCAAACTGAAGTCTCACAGGATTATTTCCTGTGGCCATTTGCTTACAGTCTCCATCCACACATCCCAAGCACTCATTTAAGGAACAGTTCCCTGCACAACAGCTCTTCTGAGACGCATTGTTTCTGAGGATAGGTGGGAATTTTTTTTTTCTGTAATTGCCTTGCCCATCCCCATATTTAACAGCTCTTGATTCAGATTTTTCTAATCAAATTATATAACCTCATCCCTGATTTAATCTGATGGATGATTAAGCAAACCAAATGGTTAGCCATAACTATTACAGTGATTATCTATCTTTGATTTTCCTTTGTTTTCATTTCAGTGTTCCAGTGCCCTCTTTTCATTCATTTATTTCTGCTACATGAGAATCCTCACTGGGAAGTTCTTAAAACTTCTACAAAATAAGAAGCTAGCAGAGAAATGTTTAAACTTTTTTTTTTTTTTTGGCACCCTCTTCCGTCCACTTTTGATTTCCCAGCAAGGAAATTAGCCTCTGCCTGTTTTTTCCAGAAAATCAATTGTCTTCGTGTAAGTCCTTCTGTCATCTTGAGCTCCTTGAAAACAAAGATGATAACAAAAGCAGGGATATTCCTGCTCTTTATTTTCTCTTTACCTTCTGAGACATGGATAGACAGGATAAGCTCTCTGACCCATTGTGGGAAGCCGTTGTCATAGCCCAGGGTGCTGGCCAGCGTCGTTTACTTATCTGCTATCCAGATACAATGATGAAGCTGAGAATGTGAACAACTCTAAAAGGGTATGATAAAACTCCCCTCTAGCTTGAGCATCATCCATACAATAATACTTTGTTTGAAGAGTAGTACCAGAGTACAGGCACCAGAGACACCTAAAGCCAAATTTAAATTTACCAGAAGATACAGGAGGTACACCTTTCTTGTGTCATTCCTTCCTTGGCTTAGCCCCTCAACACTGTTTGCAGTGCTGTACTGTTTGCAGGGATGTAGCTGTAAAAGACAGGGTGTCCTCTGTCTTAGTGAAAGAGCAGCAAGGAATACAATTTCTCTGGCTGCCCCAGTTGCATCCACTTCCTTATAAAAAAGTTCATATCATGCATTAATACTCTAGGACCAAAGAACAGAGTCAAAGATTTACTCTCCAATTGCAAATTGCAGAATTCTAAGCAACAGAACCAGGGTTCTGCTCTATTTTCAGGCACAGGCCAAGAAATTTTAATTCTCCACTGTATCATGATGCAGTTGCAACAGGGAAGTAGGAAGGCATTTCCATAATTTGGTGTTTAAGGAATTCCTCTCAGTGTACTGTTTTTCAAGCTGTTGGTTTGAACCTCATGTTCCTGGAACTGCAACTGTTTAGAAGCACTGGTTACTGTTTAGAAGCACTGTTACTGTTCAGAAGCACTGGTATGTGCCTGTTCTCAGAAAAGGACAAGCATATATACTGGCATATACTTTGCAACCATGAGTTGTTTTCATAAATGCCAGAGAGGCATGGACAAAGCAACCAGGTACTTCATAAAGTAAAGACTATGTAATGGATAAATTGAGAGCCGCCCTACAGAGAAAGACTTGGTGATATTGGTGGGTAAAAAATTACTCATGAGCTGAAAATACACACTTGCAGCCACGAAAACCAATTGTTTCCTGGGCTGCATAGAAAGAAGCATAGCCAACAGATTGAGGGAAGTTATTCTTCCCCTGTGCCACTCTCGTGATACTCCACCTGAATGAAGTACTAAGATCAGTTCTGGGGTGCTCAGTACAAGAAAAACATCAACCTATTAGAGTGGGTCCAGAGCAGGGCCACAAAAATGGTCAGAGGGCTGGAAAGCCTCTACTATGAAGAAAGGCTGAGAGAATTGGAGTTGTTCACCCTGGAGCAGAAACCTCCAGGAAGCTCTTCCTGAGGCCTTTCAATACTTATAGGGGGCTCTAAATGAGCTCTAAACCCTCTCAGATGCATGAAGTGTATTATCAGACATTTTTTTGACACCAAGGTGCATTACTAGACTCAGTTCATATGCAGACGTGATTATCTTCAAAATTTTAATGCAATAATTCCTAAAGACAGGAATAGGGTTATGCTCCTCCTGCTAGAAGGGAATAACTCTTGCTTTACTTTATTTTTGTAGCATGTTTATAGGTAACTGTAACTCTTTTATCTGTCTGCCTGTAGAAAAGGTTAGACTATTCATTCATTAATTTTTCCTCAAGTTCATAACTTCTGGACAAGCTACAACATGTATTTCAGGAAAAAAAAAAAAAAAAAAAAAAAAAATTTCAAATACCAACTTGGAATTCATGACATACTCTTTTATGTTGGAAGAAGACCACAATATTCTAGTCTAGTCAACAAATGATGTAAGGTGCTGTTATCTTTAGTGTTTGTGGGTTTTTTATTGTGTTGAAATACTTCCCAATAGAAACTTCTGCAAATTTAAGCTGGTCATCTTCACCAGTATTTCCATCATATTGAAAACTATATTTGCACCATAGAATATAATCTTTGCTATTCAGTTCTTCCTATTTATGAATTAAATAAATTACATTCTAGCTTCTGAAGATCAACCATCAATCAAGATTTAAATAGGATGATATACTGAGAAGTACAAGTTTATTGGATTGATATGGAGCTTTAATGTACTCTGGAGTTATCTCAGATTCACAAAGCAATTAGCCAATAATGTTAAAAAGTTATGGCTAATTTAACTAATGTTTAATGAAGCCTACTAAAGCTGTCAGGATTGATGAGCCCAGTGAGATTTTGTGTAAGAACACACATTAAAGTTAGGGTCCTCATCTCATTTTGGCAGATTAATCATTATCCTAAATTAAAATGTTTCTTTCAAATGTAATGCAAAAGATGTGTTTTCTTCTTTCTAAAATTTCTTAAATTATGTGTAGTAGCCCATAGATAATATGTCTAAGAAAATAGTCTCTGGTCAGCATCCATCCTTAAAAAATAGGTGAAGTAGCCATACATTTGAATGTCACAAATACTGGAGCAAGCAACAAGTATGTGGTCGTGGTATTCTTAAGTTTCAGCATCTTCTGTCTCTGATGCTTTGTTTCATTAATATGCTGCTATGTTTCATTATTACATTTCCTCAATTTCTTGAATTAAAATATGAGATATTACAATAAAACTAAACAAAAAAGGTATTGTAGAGGTGAAATTTGCCTCAAAAATATTTAAAGTTAAGAAAAATTATTACATCTCATACACAGCAGCTGGAAAGTTGCAATCTAAAGTACAAACACCTTTCTGAATTGCCTTTATCTTTTATTCACAAACTGTTGTGTGCTTTTACAAGCTGGTATGCTTTTCAACATAGCTTATATGACAGCATAGATTCCCTTCCTTCAGAAAGCTCAGCACCCCAATGTGTGTAGTTCACCTGCTTCCAAGCTTATAAATTCAGGCAATGCATCAGATACTAGAATAAGTGTCGAGGAATTCTTTGTGGAACAAGGAATATGGTGGCTTTTGAGGGATTGGACAACCCCATGTTAGTTCTGGCTAAGCCTCAGTCAGCAT
>JANHGN010005967.1:64678-85726 GCA_024605025.1 Megaceryle maxima | reverse complement strand
CATTTCGTCTTAAAGTCTTTTGGCTTCTGCACTGGGAAACCAAAAAAAAAAAAAAAAACCACAAAAAAAAAACCCACAAAAAAAAAAACAAACCACCACCACACACTATAGCTTAAAACAGGACTCGAATGACACTTTAAAAACTTTCAGCTCTTTTCCAGATTGCCCACTGAAGACAAACAGTTGTGTGTTACTTTTGACTTGAGCTAGGCTGTCATGTTTGGTCCTGACCCAGAGCTATGGTGCTTTAAACACACAAATTTTTACTACTCTGATATTCCTTAATTGGCTGGCTACCCAAATAAGAAATACAACTGAGAGACTTTTCTTTTTGTGTGAGGGGGACCCTGGAAAAAAAAAAATCAAAAATCAGTAACAGATTTGTTTCTCAAACAAGAAACCCTACACAAAACACCCAAAATCCTTTATTTAGTATCTTTGATCATTGTATTTTTCATTTCTCTCTCTTGCACAGACAAGCTAACTCTACTTCAGAACCAGAAATTCTCCCTCGTAATCTCTAGGAACCAGGGATGCTGCCTTGCCCAACATGTAGGCAATTTCCAAATTTTTAGTCAAGCAACGAGTCCACAACTTCAGTCAACTGGCCTTCAGCATAACACCTGGCAGCAGTCAGGTTGAGGCATTTAGGTATACTGAACTTATTGCCTCTTGACATATACTATATAATTATTGTTTATTTTCTTTGTATACTATATAATTGTTTATTTTCTTTTAAACTCTGCAATTTGAATACACATACCTATCATAGGAAGCTCCCTTTCTTTCTACTCATGCTTTAAAAAAAAAGGTGCTTTTTGAAAACAGAATTCTCAATACTGTAATAGCAGAAAGTATGATATTTCTGTATTTAAACTGTAATTTAACCCACCTACAATTATTTTCAAGTATTACAAAATACAATAGACCTTATGAAAGTAAGATTAAGCAGCTCGCTTGTGTCTAGTGGACATACCACTTCATATTTTTCATATGCCATTATGTATTACCTTCAACAATTTCATATAAATGTGAACATTGGTTTAGTTACGGTTGCCACGTGTGAATGAGCAATGTTGGTGTTCCTACATCTTTGAGTGGAAATTTCAGTTCTGTTCATTAAACCAAGAAAGGATTGTGTTTCAAGGACTGGGCATGGCTGTAAAGTCTTAATTTGCAGCAGATGCAAACAGATTGAGATGACCCTCATGCTTTCTAACTCGCCCTCTGGAGCTTCCAGCAGGCTTGACTTG
This sequence comes from Megaceryle maxima, assembly GCA_024605025.1. Lineage (NCBI taxonomy): Eukaryota > Metazoa > Chordata > Aves > Coraciiformes > Cerylidae > Megaceryle > Megaceryle maxima. The sequence continues at coordinate 84,473 of JANHGN010005967.1, read as the reverse complement.
ACACCATGGGGAAAAAAAAAAAAAACCCACAAAAAGTAATTAAAAAAAAAAAAAGTGGAAGGGTGGTGATCTTGCTGAGCCCAGAGTCATTTGGTCAGACTTTTGCCTGGCTGAAGCTTGTGGCTAAACAGCCAGGGAACTACCAAATTCACTTAGCCCAAAGACAGATTTCCATCATTGCCAAATGAGAACATGAGTGATGAAGCTGACTCTCAAAGCATTAATTTGCATCATTCCAGGCTCCAAGTATGGAAGTATATATGTAACTGTGGAACTGAGGTCTCTGCTTTTATGAGAAAGCAAAGAGAACAAGGGGCATCTAACAGTAGAAATAACAGGGAGAGGGGTTTTCCTCAGGGGACTGTTATAGTCCAGACCTGGCAGTCGTAAAAATCTTACAAATAAAGCAGAGAAGATTTCCAGATAGCACTAACACCATCCACTTTGCATCAGTGCCATCATATGTAAGTGGAGCTACTGAATCCTCTCACTCATGATGCCCTTTTTACATCTCAAGTCTAAACATTGTTTCCCTACTCTAAAGAATAGCCTAGATCAATGATACAAAGAGCACCAAAACCATTAAAATCAGTTAACTCAAACCTAAAAGCCACCTGATTTGTTGGTAAGTTATGTGGTCCATGATTGTTTTGATGCACTTTGTTGTAAAAGCATGCCAGAATGGCACACCACAGACACTGAACCACAATTGCTAGAATTAAATAAAAAGAATCGCAGAATACAGCATTAAAAGACTAAAGGGTAAAGAAACATGCTTTCTGTGTTGTGGAAAGAACATCACTGAAAGAGAAGCAAACAGAAAAGAGTGGAAAAGAAACCCCACACCAGCAAAATTCAGAAAATTAGTCTCATGGAGAGGTGATTTACTTCTCATTGCTGTAATGACATCAAATTCTCTTTCACATGTATTAAATATACGAGGCTGTTAGTTTTAGTTTTCAAGAGTCAAAGAAGTGACATTACTACTTATTAATCTTAATGTTCTTGACAAGTTTCAAGCTCTGGACCTGGTGATTAAGCTTCTTCACAGAAGATGGTAGGAGACCACTGAAAACTTCATCCCGGGAATGCTTTCAGGCCAACAAGTTCTCCACTTTTTTTTTTTTTTAAATAAGACCAGAAGCAAGCAGAGAGTAACTTTATCTACCATTTTAAGTAGTAAAATGTCTCCCAGCAGAGCAACACTTTCATCATCTGGCACTCATGTCCTTAATGAACACACAGTCAATATTGCCACAGTTCTCCAGTGCACACCTTTATGGTTTGTTAGATGTGGTAGCTATTAGTACTGCTGTCCTCTAGCTATATCTCTCTCTGATCTCCCAAGTTAAGCATGTGTAGGTTGGGTGCAAGTTTTAAAGAAAGTGTTCCTAATTGCCTCCAGTTGCTTCTGGGCTTGGCCTTAGTGATTCAGACTCTTTTTAAAGAGTTGTCTTCAGTAGAAGATAAATTTGCCGTTCTCACCTCAGGAGAACAAAGATGTAAGATATATCAAGGAAAGGTAGGAAGAGTACATTGTCAAGGAAAGAGAATCACCTAACACAAAAAGCCTTCAATCTTACCTTAAGGTAAATTAGATGAGGTCAGCTTTATACCTTGCTCCCCTACTGGGAGGGATTTTTGTTTCCTGCTTTTTCTAGATGTAAAACTAAAGCTTCTTATCTTCTTTGTACACTTACTTTGCCTTAGGAAACGTGCTAGTCATCTTAAAATTAAGGAAAAAGTTAGAGCAGATTTAAAATTTTTTTTGTAATATTTTTTTTTTTAAGAGTAAGGGCTGCAAGTTAGTGTTAGAGCAATACCTTACTGAAATACAAAGGATATTACAAAGTTTAAGACATGCTTAATATTGAAGGCATCCTTTGAATAATGACACCCTAAATCTTGACAAGATACCACAGCAATTCTCCCAAATATTTGAAACCTTCTCAAGACCTCCTGCCCTGCTACTGTGGTGTGTTAAAAAACCCTCATTTTAACCTGAATGTACCTACAGTCATGAGTGAGTGGTTATCCTTATATAAATTGCTATTAAATATGTATGCTTATAGAAAATTTACTCTATTACTTCAAGTTGGATAAAACTTTAAAAATCACACACCTGCAGGTTTAAAAAATTTAAACCAACAAAAAACTACAAACCAAAATACCAGTGCAAATGCCACCTTCTCCAGTAAAAGCTTATATTATTCCACATTAGCACACTGAATCTGAATTTGATAGAAAAAAACCTCAACAGCTGCACTGTATTTCTTTCCGTTCCTTGCACAACAGAATCTGTAATACCTGTAAAGCATACAAACACGAGGTCGCTTTTAATTCAAAACACTGCTGACAGAAATAGCTGCTTCCTTATTACAATGCATTTTAGAAACTGATTGAGCTCTAAACAGTCTTTTCACATGTTAAATGGACACCCTTACTCTAATCACTTGCAATGCAATCAATCACTTGTCAAGAAAGTATTTTTGGAAATTACAGTAACAGATACAATCAATTTAATCGCTCAGTTTCCAGAAGTTGCTGTGATCCCATTCACATAGATGAGTAAGAACAATGCACTTCTATGATATCAAGCTAATTTCAAGAAGCAGCCAAAAAGTAGTTGAAAGAGCAACATAACCTTTCATTACACTGATTTCAAAACCATGTAGAGTTCGGTCAACCCATGAAGCATGGCAAGAATCAAATCAAGGGGGAGCATGCTGATGGAAATTCCCAAGGTGTACTGGGCTCATCTCCTCCTATCAACGGGATCAGCAGAGTGGGGACAGAACCACAGGCAGAGTCACTGCTCTCCTCCTGGCAAGAGGGAGTCTGCAGGAGGAAAGGAGAGTCTCACCTACATTACTGCACAACTTTGTGGTTTTTCTTTTTTAATATTGTCCATTCTACCAGTCCCACATGACTGTGGCAGAAATGGAAAGAAAAAAGCTGAAGTAATGTTTTACATTAGCTTCAAGCCATATCAACATTTCATTATTTAGTTTTACATGCTTGGTTAGGTTTGGGGAATTCACAAGATCAGTTCCATTTCTCCAGTGAAATGGGAGGGATACTTTAATTGTACCTTGTTGTCTGTACAAATAAACTTGCCCTTTATGGCCATAACATATATTAAAGGAGGAGAAAGGCAGACTGAAGTGAAATGGGTGCTAACATCAAAGCTACTTCCATGATTTCTTCGGACTCGCAGGCAACCTTCATGCATGCCAAAAATAACTGTGGTGAGTAGCTAAAAGGTAGTGAGCCATCATACTACTACTGACTTATTTTTTTCCTCCAGTATAATTTATCACAGGCTTATAAACCAAAACCATAGCCCTTTTTTCCATGACTTGTATTTGACCATTTCTGTAACTGAAAGAATTCAAATGCTTACACTCTAAAATGAATACCACCACACACCATCTTGACAGTTAAACACCACCTCGAGGCTACAGAGTAAAGATGTGGAGAAAGACAGAAACAATTTGTGGGTATTTCACCTGACAATTTTTTTCAGGCTTTCCACAGGCTCATACAGAAAGGTGGTTGCATTTTGCTGATATTTTAAGGGCTCCAGTAATGAAACAACTGACACTATACTTGGAAAAACATCCTCAATGCATACTCTTGAAAAAAAAAAATTACTGTATGCTGCAACTGTCTAACCTTTTCTGTATCGATGATGAATCCATCTGGCTGCAGCAAGCCTTCTATATGTAAGAGGGAAGCCACGTTCAGGGTGCATTATGATAATGTTATGCAGCACACAATAGGATGCAGAAAGGCATGAGCAGGGGAGACAGAGCCAATAGTTTTCTTCCTTCAGCCAATACAATGTTTTAAGTTCTTCAGCAAGGAAATTAATATCAGAAACAACAAAGGCTTACCTAAATAAAGCAAAAGCTTTCTGCAGTGTTTAAGAAAAAAATAAGTTTACTGGAAACCTAGGTAAGGAAATATATTTTATGGATAAAAAGTAAAACAACCAGTATTCTCAAAATTAAAAAAAAAATTTAAAAAAAAAAAAAAAGAGAGAAAAAACAGCATAAGATGGAGTACTACTTCTAGGCACTGGGCAGTTCCTTCAGTGCAGTGATGTTGATTTACTTTACATATCCACAAACACTGGCTGAAAGGATCCTTCACTTTCACAGGGATACCCAGGAACACGTCCTTATAGCCACACTTGTCACAGAGGGATGGCTGCACAGGGCCAGGGCAAAGGCTGCCAGGAGTGGCACAAGCAGTGGACACTGACTGTGGAGCAAGTCCATCTTGTTTCAGCTCAGGCTTTCTTCCCTGAGCTCAACCTAGAAGGCCACCAAGCGTGACATGCAACAAATGAGACACAAAGAAGAGAGGGCCCCTCTGATGCAAAAGCTTTTGTGAATAAGCCAAATTGTAAGTGACGTGTCTGAGAAATCAAGCAGAAAGTTTCTTATGAAATTTTTCATGTTATGAAGGGAAAGGATTTTGGGTGTATAAAACATAACCATAACCTGACAGTAAAACAACACATAGGATTTTCTGATCTAGGTAACACAGCATTTGAATGCATGTGAAAATACTGAATATTAACTGTATACAAAATAAGAGCATAGTCAAATCTGAAACATGGAAACTAGGAAGGGTATTAAGCTTTAACAGTTTTACCTTAGCAGGACTAAGTAAAACCACTACACATACACTCAGCAAAGGAGAATTCTTCAGTCCACGAAGAATGCGAAACACTGAGATGCTTCAGAGCATTAGATGCAGATACCTCAGGAACCAAGCGCTGTCATTTGGTTTCAAGAGCTGAATTTGACTGCCTCCCCTCTAATGTATTTGCTGAATAGAAAATCAGTTACAAAGGTAGTTTTAGCCTATTTTTTAGTAAAATTATATATAATTTGCCTTCCACCTGCTTCACACACACAAGAAGAGAAACAAAAGAATCAGTTTTGAGCTGTACACCGCAGAAAACTTTGCCTAAGATTCCAAACTGTAGACTCGGTGACTAAGTTAATGACACTTATGGGTTTCTTCCTTCAGTGTCTCACTAACGAGTAGGGTAGCTCTCTGTACCACAAGCAAGCTTACTTGCCATCTCAAAGTGAAAAATTCATTAACAGCATTTTAAAGTAGTTCTAAATAGATGGTTTATGGAGCTAGTAATCCAAGTGTAGGAAGAGCGTTATTTTACTGAAGTTAGGTATCTAGTAACAGAACCCAAGTTCAACATAATACTGGACTGAATGGTTGTTCAGTTTTGTTCATCTTTCTCTAAAATGAAAAGACAGAAGTTTTTGCTTTTGAAACAGAAAAGGAGAAACAAATGTCTCATTTCACCCAGTTAAGTACCAGGTAATTTAGTTACATTCTGGAGATGACAGTTAATCACAGGACTCCAGCAAATATTTTAATAAAAGACTGGAAACTAACACAGTTCAGAATTTCTGTGTATTCCAAATAAAAGGTCAGTGACTAACATTGGTCCATAGGTGATGCGCTAATTACTATTCACTTTCTTATGCATTATATACCTTTATGGTTTTGGAGATACTTAAAAGTGCATTTTATGGCTGTATTTGATGTTGCAGGTAATGCTATATAATGGTATTTAATGTAGTCATAAACCACAGGATATTCAGTTTATACTTTCTACATTATTAAAAAGGTTTAAACAGAATTTTGTATTTTCCATTTTTTATTGGGTTCCTACGGAACATTAGGGAAAAATTATTTGGTGCTATGACTGCCTTTCACAGACCCAATGCACAGATTTATATCTCCCTGAGCCAAAACAGAACATCCCCATCCTCTCTGCCTCCCCTACTTTTGTACCAAAGCTGCAGCAGAACTGTATGTTTCCACTCCTCAGCCACCCAATCCACACCTATTTCAGGTCTGTTTGCTCTAATGCCTCCGAAACATCTTCACAGACTAAATGATGAAGTAGTGTCTAGATAAGTGGACAGTGAGGGTGACTGAATATTGGCTGAACTGCCTTCTCCTCAGCACTGGGGAGACACATCCGGCACGCTGGCACCAGTGCTGGGCAGCCCAGCACAAAAGAGACATGGGTATACTGGAGAGGGACCAACAAGATGGGCCATTAAGACAATTAAAGGCTTGGAGCATCTGACATTCGAGAAGAGGCTGAGAGCCGGGGCTGTTTGGCCTGGGCAAGAGCAGACTTTGGGGAGATCTTATCACAGTTAATAAATACTTAATGGTGGTGAGCAAAGACAACAGAGACAGACTTCTCAGCAGGGCCCAGTGGCAGGGCAGGAGGCAAACACTGAATTATAGGAAATCTCCATCTGAGGAGAGATCCAAAATACAACAGCCTGTTCTAGCTGTCCCTGCTCCGAGCAGGCCATTGGCGTAGATAATCTCCAGAGATACTGTCCAAACTCTACCACTTGTAAAAGATGTAATTGTGTTGTGTAAGTGGATAGGATATAATATACTGGGACAGATCACAAGGCATGATCATATCCCAAAACACATTGGTAAGGGCTAGGAAGGAAAGAAAAGGCACTGGTACTTTGTATATATCCAGTGGCTTCAAGATATGCTTGAAATTTAGTCACAGTAGGTGCCTGGAGTGAGACATGGACTTGAGTGTTTAGCCTTCCATTTATCATGGATATTTTATATCAGTTGATTAAATAAATAACAACCCAACCATGCACCACCTCCACTGTGCATTTGCTTTCTCCAGCTCATGCACCCGTGGGCATGTGTGCACTGCTACAAACCGAGGGTGAAGATCAAGGGAAAGATCCTACTACTCAGCAGAGTGTGGGAAGCGCAAGCAGGTGGGAGAAGAGCTACAGCACTTGGGGATTTTGGCAGGTGGTGGGCAGGCTGAGCAACCAGGGCTTAGTCACACTGCTCAGGAGAAATCCAAAGTGCCTAGATAAAGAAACGTTCAACATTTTGAGGGGTGGAGTTAACAAAGGAAAAGGTAGGGAAACACACATTCCATTGACTGGAAGCACCTCACAATGGGATGGATGGGTCTGTATTGTCCCGAGATGACACTTCACTAAGGTGCAGTAGTCTGGAGAACAAGAAATTGAGGAAGAGTGTTGGGAAACTGCAGTTAAGCCAATCTGAACTTCTAAGTATAAAATGCTCCAGGCTAGAGGCTGGGAAATATCTAAAACCCAGACAGACAAGGAGGACCTGCAACTGATGCTATCTCCTTTAAAACCCCAAGAGGGGAAAATGATCACTCCATCAACACCACATCCTGACCGTACTGAAGTATTTATCTGACCAGGTTTCCTAGAATCTAAAACATCTTTGTAGCACAGCCTCCTCTGTCCTGAAATGACAAGTTTATCTTGGAAGATAGGAATATTTCCCAATTCCATAAAGCAAGGCACACATAGGGTTAGTCAACTGCCCCTGTAGAAACACAGGCATTCCATATCCATTATTGCCTTTTCCTCATTATAGACCTACACCAGGAACATTACACATGCCCATGAAGTCCCAAATCAACAGCAGTGTAAGAGTGCAAAGCATAATTTTACACTTTCCTAGTAACCACCCCACCTCCTCTTGCCAAATCCAGCTGGGATGGCTGAGGGCAGACCTAGAAAGTATCTTCTGTGCTCCACCTTGCAGAGCTTTGGGTGTCCAGTGATGCCATGACCTTTTAGGGACATCTGATGCTCTGAAAAGTCATCGTTAATTTAAGGTTACTAAGTCCACTAGTACGATGCCAAGAGTGTTAAGAAGAAATACAAGATACTAGAATTATATGAGGAGTTATTTGCTAAGAATTCATCATTCCTTTCATTTTAACTATTTTATGTTTATTAAAATATACAATTATATTAAATCCCAAGTTATCTATTGTTAATAGTATTAAAACAGAGGGTGCTTTAGTTTTGTATTAATCCATCAAAGCTTCATATTCTTAAGAATAGCTTGTAACAAGTGTTTGATTATACCACATTTCCTTCTTACTCATTGCTTGCTTTCAGTATAAATAGCTGGGGTTTTTTTCTTAAGCATCTGAAAAGCCACTAAACAGTAGATATTCATAAGATGTTAGTACTATTTCCAGTTTCTCTCAGTCAAGATCATAACCCAGTTATCTGTAGTCATCACTCACAACCAAAGCCAACTTGGCAGTTCTTCACAGTTTCTATTTAAAAAGGACTCCAAAATAAATGAAATGGGATGCTGGTTAAAGAAAAAAAAAAGCAACACGAACCAAAAAACCAAACCAACCAAAGAATACCCTGCAATTTTATGAGATAAAGCCAACTTATTTACTTTTCACTGTTGAAGTGCAGCTGTAACTTTAACTGCTGCTAAGATAAAGTTATCCTATTTTTGAAGGGATAAAGAAAAAGGTAAACTTCTCATCATTTTGTTACTCCTCCTATTGTGCAAATCTGAAATTCACTGAGCCTCCTGAAAGGCCAAAATAGGAACTACTTTGTAGAGGGAAGGATTGCAAGAAGTGAGACACTGGTTTCTTTTCAAGAGATGACTTCTTCAAGAACATTCAAAATTATCAAACTCAGACAGCTTTGATTTATTGAGGTAGATTTTGCCTATATCATGGCAATAGCTTTTAATACTGGGAATAATCAAAAGTATCCAAATCATACTAACAAGACCTGCCCAGGGAATCAGGGTAGGCATTTGTTATCCCACCTATTTTATAGCAATTGCCAGGAGATGAGATGGGGCAAAAAAATTTATGTCTTTTAGACACTTCTATCATTAGCATTGTTTTACCAAGAAAAGAAAGTTTTGCTTAAGTGTCACAGGCTTTCTGGAACATTCTAATTTCACTTTTGCTCAGTGTCACACCAGCCTTGCAGAAGCACACAATGCATGGACATGCAAGACTTGTATGGTTATTATGTAAGAACATACTCCTTTTTATTTTTTTTCCTTTGGACTATGTGCTGTTACATTTGTGTAACAACCTCAATGGCTGCTAACTGACAACAGCAATAGTGAGAAAAAGCCCCTCTAGAAGATTTTATTTTTTTTTAAGACATTACCAATCATGTTTTACAGTACAGCAGTTGCATATGTTTGGAATCTTTTCAAGTACACCATTTCCTTCACAAATCTAACTTATTTTTTCCCATAAAGGGTTTGAAAATCTGACAGTGACCTCTCCACAGGTTGACATTTCAGCTGACGAAAACACCACTGGATGGGTGATGCCTCTAACCAGCAAACCAGTGGAGTATCTCAAGCACCAGTTCAAACCATGTGCCACATCTTAGGGACCCACCCGAGAGCAATGCCCAGCCTCCAGAGCCACAGCCAAACATGGCAGCCAAGGTTACTAATTTCTAAAGATTCCCTCTGAAAAGAAATGCATTAATATTATCTATATGTGGCACACCAGGTATTATAAAAGGAGGTAGTAGAATAACTTTGCTCTGCACTTCTTGTGGTCAAAACTACAGGTGTCATTTCACTTTGCTTTAAAAGAACTGTTTCATTGATTAGGCAGAGAAAGCTGTTGGACAGACCTCTGGAGCCACCCCAAACACCACAGGGAGTTTTGTCTGGTACAGCAGCATTCACAGTTTACAACATAGCTCAAGTTGTGTGGATGAATACACACAGCTATCAGGGTATCAGTAAAAAGAGGCAAGTTGAAAGAACTAAAGCAAATCAGCTAGCGCATTTAATCTGTAGTTCAGAATAAGGTAAACTCCTCTGAATTGAGTTTTCATTACATCCATTACAACAGCACCGGATATTTACATCCACACGACATCTGGACATAGTACGACAACTCCTGTTTATTGAAGAATAACCCTGCTATTCTAAAAGACATCCAAAAACCCTTTCACAAGCCTTGCAAAAGGACTTTATGGAGGGATGGCAGCCAAGACATGTCAGTGGAAGATAAATGACATTAGGAACGCTAAGGTTATGCTTTGCGGCACAACTAAGCCTATTGCTTACACCTTGTAGCTCTACCATCTTATTTGAATCCTAGTTTTAATTTTCCAGCTCTTCATTCTGATCTCCTCCTCCTTCCCCTTTCTTCTGCCTGACCTTTCTTAGCAATCTTCTCACTTTGGTCCTGGCCTCTCACTATCCTGTTATGCAACTCTACTTCTAAAGCTTGCTTTCTAATTGACTTATTTTGCCCATTTTTCCACTGATCCCTGGTCAAAATCTCTTAGAAACTGCCCAGAATTGCAGATAGAAATAATAATAAAAAAGCAAACAAACATAATACAAAAACACACCCTGACATCCCAGGGCCTGTATACTTCACCACACAATACCAGTCCTAAGGTTTCAGCAACTGCCTCTCTAAGGCATCTGAGCACATGTGAATTCCCCAGTTATTAAGAGGAAAAAAAAAAAAGAAAGTAACAATGACTATGGAAGCTCACAGAAGAGCAAAACCCCTGAGCCGATCCCTCCAACTGCCTTGCCAGCACAAAGTCTCCCTACAAACCGAGGCTGCCAGGATAATGCGAGAGCCCTGCAGAGTTTTCAGCCAGATGAAAGCGTACTTATTCCAGCTTTGTTTTTAGAAAGATGTTCTGCCTGTTATTTAGCAAGAAAGGCCAAGAAGGGCAGGGGAAATCCTATCTGGCATAGCAGCTTGAACTGAAACAGTTGCTGTTGCAAAACAGCAGCTGAAATACTTGTGTTGAAAAGCATCAGGCAGTTTTAACACCAAACACAACCATTTCCATTTCTCTTGGTTGTTTATTCCAAGGGCTAACTGCCAGAAGTTACTGTTTAACAGGAAGATTATTGAACTGGAAGTCTTAAAAGGAAATCCTTAAGTATATTGATCAATCAGCTCTACTTAAAAAATACCATGAAGAGTAAGGAGTAAGAGTAAGGGTAATAACACTTTCTGTTACAAGAGTAAAGAAGTGAACCCAAGAGGTGCAGCTAGAGTACCCTAGGCTCACGCCTCCCTATTTTACAGGTCTCTTGACAGAGGTTTCTCTGAAGCAAGGGAAGAGAATGTTGCTGCAGCAGCAACTTCGCTGGGTATGAGTTCCACCACCTTAAAACAAACAACATTTATATTTCCCTGAAGATCTTGCAAAGAGAAAACTGAGTGGCACCACATCTCAGCAGCTACATTATCAACAACTCGCTCAGACTTCTCAGGTGAGAAAAGTAAAAATCAACCACACTGAAAGACTGCATCTTTTCTGAAGCCCAAGTATGTCATCCCTAAGACTGTTTCCATAAATTAGATACATTTAGCCATTTTGCTGCATGTCCATACTCTGAAAGAGTAAATTTATAGAAGTTCACTGGTTCTAATCATTGACAATTAAACACTACTATATGAAAATTATGCTACCATACTTTGTTGGCTGCATTAATTACATAAGATTATATAACTTGAAAGCTAAAACATATAGAAAATTCATTGTTTGAGTTTAGCCATATAACAACAGCAATAGATTATTTTGGTCCTGGAGTTAATTTTAAATTAGAAATAAAGATTTTAGTGGAAAAAATAAAACATAGTTCACCAAGAAGCTTATTTTCTACTGCTGCTGGCAGCTCAAGTTAAAATTAAGCTACCCACTTGAGCATTCTTACTCAAAAAACATCTCTGTACTGAATAAACTCGTATGACCTGAATATGTTATATCTGCTAGTAGGCAGTAAGTGCTAAAAGGCAATAGACTGGAATTACTGAAGGAGCTTCAGAAAACAGTTATAAATGAGAAAATACCTTAAATGACATTTGAGACAAGTCCAACAAGTAAAGCATGCAGGAAATAGCTATCAATAAAGAACAGGAAAAAATAAAGATTAATGCTATGTCCATTTATACTCAAGATACAGTGCTTGGGACTAGCCTGGAACCTCTTCAAAAGAATTATTTTATTTTTTATTTCCCCTCTCAAGCAAAATGCCTAACTTTTCTCACTCAAAATCATAGATCAAGATGGAATTGCAGACACTGCTTTTCACAACTGGGACATTTTCATCAAGGAAGGAAAAAGGCTTCTTTAATTAACTTTTAAGCATATATATAAATTTACATATTTTTTTTTTCCACCATTTATGGATGACAGTTCTTGCTTTCTAACTCCTCATCAGTTTAAAGACACTTTTCTTTCCAAGTGTCATCTTGCCAAAGACAACCCATTAGGGCAAAGTAGAACACATGATGCTCAGGAGAAGCAAAAAGATGATCTTTCTACAACTTCTAAAAGCTTTGAAGTTGAGGCTAAAATGGAGTGTTTGAGCTGTAAGAGTTAGCTGTCTAAACTTCTTAGTCTTTAATTTTCCTCTTCTGTTTACCCAAGATTAAATTCAGAGTTGAAACCAACATACCAAAAACCAGGCACAGCTAAGGAGACCGAAGCCCGTCCTTCCTCTTCTGCCACAACCAGCTCAGAGCCATTACTCATCTGTCTCTCACACAATGATAAGGGACACTCATTTTGAAAGGAAGCCAAGAGCTTCTTGTTGACCTTATGCTCAACAGAGAAATAATATAATACCCATTAGGGGACCAATAACTCTTAACAAGAAAGGGTGAAATGCATTTAGCTTGAGAGATCTTCAGACTTTTAACAGAAGTGGGACCTTAAGGCAGGAAGAAAAAAGGGGTATGGTCCCAAAGGACCCACAGTATCTGCTGTGGGTTGATACTTGCAACTTGCTACCCAAAAGGGAGATGGGGAGAATAAATTTTTGCAGGACAGAGCCCAGCAATGAGGTTACTGAACCAGAATGGAGTTGCTCAGTGAAGGCTTATAGCCTATCTGTGACTAAACCTGTCAAAGACAGCCTTAGATCTGTAAGTACTACTAGGAATTACTATCTGTTCACTATAATAATGATTTTAGAACTTCAGCAGGACCCACTTGCCTTGCTGACGCACTCCCTCAAAGGCTTTGTCCATTCAGACATCAAGACTGAACACCAAAGGCACTTTCCCCCACTTCTGGTAGCAGCCTGGCAGGAAGCAGTAGCCGCAAGGCTAACACACTGTTTGAAGGAAGGACCATGGAGCATACAGCTACCACCAAAGGGCAACCTCATGAGCACACCAGCTGCATGACTGTGCTCTTCTTCCACAGGGAAGAAGTGATTTGAATGGGAAAGGAGGGTGAGGTACCACCCATAGCTCCAGTACATCGGCTGTACTGTGGGCAGCGTTCACTTTTACGGTTTCACAGCGCCAGAAATACACTTCATCTCTAAATAGAGATTCAAGTCAGAATTTATTTTTAGAGCAATACAGAAATTCTTTACTACTACTGACACCTAAATGAAAGAGTAGAAGTAACTTGGACTGTTTGGCATACAACTAAGCTTCATTATATTCAGAGATGCTGTAATTTCAGTTGAAGAAATACCCTAGAATTTTTCTTTTCAGTTCTGGGTTCAGTAGCTATTGACCATGTATTTTTAATCCCAGGCTCTTTTTTTTTTTCCTTATTTCTGACTAGGTATTTTTCACAGTGCAATAATATTAACTTAGAGACATTTCTTACATGCTTGCTTTCAGAGAAATATATTTTACTAGAAATACGTAACTGTCCTTCTGGATTTTTTCCTTTTAGGCTTACAGGATTTAGTTGTAAGTGACAGCGTGCAAAACAACGTATCTGCTGCTCTCCCCAGGGATGAGAGGATCCCATAGAAAGCTGAATTTAGAAAGATGAGCAGGTTTGGGGTTTGTTTTTGTAATTGAAACTAGCTTGCCTGTATCCATGATGTCCATTCATAACTGACCTCTTTCAAAGCTTGAATTAAGTCTGATGCCTGAAATGAATGATTTCTAAAAGGAAAACTCTGCTGCTTTTCAGAGATCTGACGTTTACTTCCAGTTTCTAAATCTCAACCCTTAATGAGTGATAATGAGCGTTGGAGAAGGCACAAGGAGAATTTTTGATGCAAGATCAGAGGCAACTCAGAAACTCAAGGACACTTGAAAAGTCAGAATTTACCTAATAAACAAGCTGCATTTTTGATGCATTTTAATTATGTTATACTTTGCTTTAGTCTGGCCTTTCATGACAGTTGAAAGCAAAGTTATCTTTATCACAGAAACATTTAGAATGAAATTGGTTTGAAAAACAACTATGTATGATATTAAATTGTAAATTATTCTACAGTTTCATAAGAACAAAAGGTCAGATGCATAGCTTATGTAAATTAGTGTTGCCTTTTAGATGTCAGTGGAGTTGTACAGGTTTCAAGAGAGGATTTGGTCTGTAATGCCCTTAAACCTCATACTTAAAAACACTTACTTGTAGGATTTGCCTTTATCTAATCCAGACCATCGCATAAATTTAGCGAGGAAACCACAAATATAAGAAAAAGAGCAGAGAAAGCAGAGCTGTGTCCCACATGAAGCCAAAGAGAAAATGTCTCTTAAACCTGATTCTCCATCCTCCCTCATTTGCTCGGTCTACATTTCCACCATTTCTAGCAATCCCATTTCTCCATACATTTCCCAAGAATGAATGAAAGACTCAACTGTCAACTTTACATTGTTCCTCCATCACAGTTTACAGGGTTGTTGAGTTTTGTGGCTTCTTTTCCTTGGTTGGTTTTGGGGTGGGTTTTTTTGTTGTTGTTGTTTTGGGCTTTTGTGTGCATGATGCTTTGGGTTTTTTTGTTGTGCTTTGTGTGGTTGGTTTTTTGTTTGGCTGTTTCCCCCCCCCCTCCTTGGGGGAGAGGGGGTTGTTTGTTCTTTTCGGACAGTTAACCTGGAGTCCAGTCACATTGAGAGGCATGCTAAAGCCATCTTGAAACCTGACATTAGATGAGATAAAGACATTAGATACTTTATCAGATATAAAGTCCTGCAAGTACACAGACCACCTGCTTTAAAAGAATTTATCTGTACAAGGAATGCAGCTGTAGACAGGTTATGATCTACTTGATATCTTGCCTAGTAGAGGATGTGTTAATTGGGATAAATTTGTTGAAAGCCTTGCCATAGAGCTGCATATCTAGAAGCTGGATGTACACACAGTTTGACCCAGCACACTTAAGCAGGTTTGCATACTTCAGTAACTGTATGAAGTGTGCAAACATCCCCACAGTAGCCAAATTCCAGTGGTATATTATCTAAGCCCTTGCTTGTGTTTTCTTACAAAAGATTTTGAACAAATGCATTCAGTGATCTTTTATCAAAGCAGTGCTTTGATACGTATTTCATAAAAATAGGCTTCCCAAAGCCTAGTTTATGTAAACTACTCCTAGTACAAAGGACAAAGTTCTTCAAGAGGAAGAGAGTAAGACTGTCATCTGAGTCTCACTTTCTCTAGACTCCGCAGAAGCCCTGGGTTTTGCATATGAGTAGGCACGAGGAAAGAGAGGAAAAGGGGAAACGAGGAAGAAGTAAACAGTAAGTGGTTTCAATAGCTAGAATTAAGCTAAAGCACGCTGCCCAAACCTGAACAGACTGTTCTGTGCAAGAGCTTGCCAGGTCTGAGCAGACAAGAAGTATTACTTGAAAGATGGATGGCATCCTGCTCACTGCTTCCAGTCAGAGGTTTACATTTTACCAAGACATTTATCAAGATGACTGCTATGCTCAGCCTGTGGCCCACTGTTCTTTCCTGCAGATCTTCTACCTCACTGGTTATTCATATTTGCACTTGTGCAGCAGAAACTCAGCTGGAACTACCTTATACTTAAATTGTTGTCAGATCACATCATATTCCTTTTGGTACACTCCTGCACTTCAACTATTCCTGTCTGTACCTGCCATTCTTCCTAAACAGCAGTATCTAGTAAATTAGTGATTTTTTTTTTTTCAATCTACAAGTTATTAATGAAAACTATTGAGCAGAACTGAATTTAGGAGAGACCAGAGAAAATCATACCCTATGCATCTCTGAATTGGACAGATAAATACTCTCAAACTGTACTTACCCTAATTAGTTTTGAACTCACCTAGACATAGTTTCCCTAATTTGCTTATGAGACTATCACACAAGTACTCTAAACTTCACAGCTTGTCTTTGGTCTGCAGGGCTCATTACCCAAGCATAGAAGGAAATTAGATTGACTTGGCATAATTTAATCTCAGCAACTGCACGTTACCTTCTTAGTGCTTAAGCTCTTCTAACATTTCTCCAGAAATTGAAGGTGACTTGATGGCAATTCTGAGACCTCTGCTCAAACACACAAATATTCATTTTAAAGAAAAAAGAAAAAAAAAGGCACACAAGCACAAAACACTCTTTACTCTTCCTTCTATTCCACTGGCTAGTTTGTTTTTTGTTTTTTTAATTAGCTAATCACAGTGTGGTAATAGCACCACAGAAAGTTACTTATTGTAAATATTTGTATTTAAAAACCCACAACCAGTACTACACCACTACTCCTCCAGGACTGTTGATCAAGACCTACAATGAATCCTTAGAGATCCTAAGAGCGGACCACCCTGCAAGACACCACACAAGTGGATCCCACTGTTTATCAAGTTTAACAGCGTTGCAAATAACAGCTTGTACTGTCTGAAAGAGTCCTTAACTTCCTCCC
This sequence comes from Megaceryle maxima, assembly GCA_024605025.1. Lineage (NCBI taxonomy): Eukaryota > Metazoa > Chordata > Aves > Coraciiformes > Cerylidae > Megaceryle > Megaceryle maxima. The sequence continues at coordinate 67,973 of JANHGN010005967.1, read as the reverse complement.
TCCAGGCAAAGAGCATTGCTACTCCCTCAGTCCAAAGAAGATCAGGCCTAAAAAAAAAAAACCTTAGCATCATGATATTTTCTAAGGTACAGTGAGCTGGATGTTAAATGTCAGTCTTCAGAATGAAGACTCGTGGTTCTGTCACAAACTGGCATGTATTGTTCCCCGCCTTTCCCCAAGCATCTAACCTGAGTTTACTCAAACTTGATGAAATGTTTAAAAATACTTTCAATTTATCGATCTACATATCTGTACTATATGCACAACATACAGCATTCCAGCTAAAACAGAACAATGCTGGCATTCCTCCTCCTCAAAAATTTCTGCAAAAATAAAGTTTTAACATAGTAACACAACATACAAAGTGGGTCCAAGTGAATATTTTAATCTAAAGGGTAAATTAGAGTCTGAATAGCAGAAATAGGCTAGAAAGGGGAGGGGGAGGAGAAGGAACGAGCATTTTATTTTTCTTCATGCCTGGATAAGCAATTTGGCCATGAAACTGAAGTGATCCATCATCCAACACCACCAGTGCTCAGGGCAGCTGTTCTTCAGGTCAATCCTCTGAGAACCTCTAAAAGGAGAGGCAGATTGGGTAAAGAAACAACCCAAATAATTTTGAGGTTAACAAGTACCCTCCTTCTAGAAGATGTCAGGACTGCCGGAGTCTGATCTTTTCCTCTAGTACCAGTTTTAGTGCTGGGAGGAGCGAGTGGGCAGTGTACTCAATCTGCTTAATACAACACTGATCCTGAAGACTGCCACGGGTGATAGAGCCATATTCTCTTCTGGAACACCAAGCAAGAACTGTCTCAGCTTCTACAGCGTTGTTGCCACATCATTGTTCACATACAAGCAGCAGAGCATGTTTGTATATTAAAAGCTGTTACTATCACCTAGGAATGTAACAACCTTTAATAACATCAGATATCTGGGCTCTGAGACTACCTTCCTGTAAATTCACAAGGTGCTTAGTAAAGGTCAGAAATTTCTTTTCGCCGAATATTAAATCTATTTGTTTAAAATAACTGACAATTATTAAACACAAGTGATCCATGCACATAGAGCTCCTATTGACACGTTCCTCTATGAAGAAAAAGAAACCCCAACCATTGTGTTCTCAGACTCAAACTTATTCAATTCAGACCTGCCATAAACCAAAGGTTATACAAATGCATTTTTTAAATGTAGGGAATTTTAAAACAACTGAGCAAGTGATAAATTTATATGACTGTTTATTAAATGGACACAAATGAGCACTTAATGTTCAGTAAATTCCTCAATAACTACGCAGATGTTCTAGCAAAAATTTTAGCCATCCCTGTGTCTAATTCAAGACAGAAAAAAAGTACTGTTTCTTTCTTCACTTGTTTTGTACCTCCTAGCTAATAACTAAATATAGTCACTTTTTTCATTATGTTCTTTGAAGATCAAAGACATGTCTGCCTTTGTACTGGATCTGCTTGGACAGTTGACAGCCCATTAAACTAAAGCAGTACAAGCCATATATTTTAAGGTCCCGATTTCCAAAGCACACCAAAATGACTTACTATACATATACAAGAGTACTCCCAAGACACTCTGAAATCATACGTTTGGATTTTTTCAAGAAATCACTGGACTTCTGCTTTTGAAGCAAACTTGTTAAGCAGCAATTAAAATATTCTTAGGGTCAGGAACCTTAACAGACGTGTGAGGTGTGTCCATCATTAACATGGCCTATTATTGTGAAAATTCACATTGAAAGCTTTCAGCTGTAGTGTTCCCTTCTTTTAATCCAAGAAGAGTCAGAAGCACACCCCTAGCATGAGCTAGATACTGCTGAGGAACCGATAATAAACACCAGGAACTCGATGCTCACTGCACCTCAGCTTTCTCTCCTACCATTGTAGCTACACTGAAGGAGGAAATACAAATATTGTACTGTTCTTTTACAGCAATTCTTTAGTTTGCTCAGTTGGGATGCTCTCTCATGAGCACATGTATTTTTCATACATACACATAAATGGTGAGCTCTACACCCTTGGATTCATTTGCATAATGGGCCTACTTAATTGTTTCCTTTCCCCCCTCTCCAATTCTAGTCAAAGAACAAAAAGAAAGGCTTTAAACTTAGAAGAGATCTTTCATAAACATATTTCTGGCAACATTTTTCTGGAAACACAGCTGAAGCTTTGAGATGGATGTTGGAAGGCCCCTCAAGCTGAAGACACAGATTGCAGTGTAAAGAACTACAAGAGCGTGGAATATACTTCTGGTTGGGAGCCTGATAAAAATGGTTTACATAAAAGAACAGATTTTGAACCACAAAAGTAATCAGTTAAGCAGCTGAGAAAATGCATAACAGTAATTATCTGGTCTTTTCTCCCCGTTGGAAAGCATCCCAATTATCTTCTCCCTTTTGTAATGGGGCAAGGATATAGTTCAGTCAGGTTCTCCAGCAAACATCCTCAGTCATTAACCCCCAGCATTCTCAGCTGGACTTCACCCTGGGCTGCAGGTCTGCTCCTGATTTCTCTCAGCTTCCAAGGGAAAGCACAGGTCACATTCACACCTTCATGATTACCCTTGTCAACAGGATCAGAGGTTGCAAGGCTGACAATACACAATTATCTTACATGAGGGGAGGCTGAGGGAAAGCAAATGGAGCATCAAATGGAGCATCATGCACCTGTATTTGTGTTTAACCTGCTCTCAAGCAGATACCAAAAACACCCTTAGACAGTTTTTTTGACATTAAAACACCTCCCTCGAGAGTGCCACATGATGTTTATTTCTTGAGTGCACAGGAAAAGTCATACTTTAAAGAGTAGATTTAAACTGATAAAGCTATTCTAATATGTTGAGCCAACTTCAGAGATATCTCAGTGAAGTGTTCTACTCTTTGAACATTTATCCTACTTTTAAGGAGAAGTGGATGAGAAGGAATAAGTGATTTTCAGCATAAACAACAGCATCTAGAAATCATGCTGTGGACTACTGAACATAAACCAAAATGAAGTGCCCAGTTATACCCTTCCCAACTGTAATGGTTGCTCTCTAATAGTACACGTACACTGCAAGACTTTCTGGCTAAAACAGTGAGAACATGCTGGCTAAGATATAAAACTCAGTGCAGTTCCAATTTGTATTCCATTTATAATAATTTAGTTCTTCATACAGCAAGAAAAATTTATCTTGAGTCAGCTTTTTTTCCTCCCTACATAAAACTATTATTTCATTTCTGAAACAGTACTGTCTAGTTTATGTTGGTGGGGGGTTTTTTTGGGTTTTTTTTTGGGGGGGGGTGGTGTTT
>JANHGN010005967.1:0-64578 GCA_024605025.1 Megaceryle maxima | reverse complement strand
GTTGGTGTTTTTTTTTTTTGTTTGTTTGTTTTTTTTTGTGAGAATAATAACATAAATGGAAAGACTACAACAGCAAACATTCACTGAATCTATGTCACATCTTTTTAGGCAACTAGTACTCCTCAAGAGTTAGGAGTATGTTCCAGACTGCATAAAATCTAATTCCAGGCTACGTGCTCCTATGTGTCCCCATTAAGCTGCTTAGAATCTGGAATTCAGAGGTCTGCATGTCAAGCTGGCCCAACTGAATTGAAGTGAGTCTACTTCCTCTAAAGGAACTTAATAATTACAGAAAGTTATTAGTTATTGAACAAGCTTCCAAATTATCTCCTGATCTGTTTAGTGCTACTCCATAATTAAATACTCTCAAGTTCCAGTCTCATAGACTGTAGGGATGGATGGACATTGGAGACTGTATTTACAACTCACAAGACTATACATACGCACATAGTATAAGTGCTTTAAGAGGAAAAACTGAACACCTGAAGTACACAAACTTTTAGGGGATTAAAAAAAACAAAACACCAAAAAAAACCACCCAAAGCCTCGTAACAGACAGTAAAATAAGCAGTACCAAGCAACTATCAAATTGCACATGCATTTTCTTTGAAGATACTAGTTGGTGTTGCTGCTACATTTGTATACTAGGTCACAAAGTATCCTTGCAATTCCACTTCTTTCTTATGTTTCAGTACCTTTTGCTTTTGATTAGTATTAATAACTGACTGTGCTTTCACTACAAATTGCATTTTTTCACTACTGCTCCATTCCCCTGGTCTTCAGTAACCGAGTATAAACACTGCCTTAGTCAAAGAGACACATCAGGTACTCAAACATGCTAATCAAGATCTTCTCCCAAGCACCTTTATTTGAGGCCAGGGAACTCTCTCTCAAAAGCACAGCCTGTTTTTTTATTCCTATACATCAAGCTTAATATTTGGCAGCACTTAAACAGATTTTCAAATAAGCTCATCTAAAAAAGTCCCATCTAATTCACTTAGATCATCACTGCACTACATCACCTCAGCTCCCTTTGCAAGTGCTCACAGCAATTATTTCACTCTGTGAAAATAATGAATAGCATCAGGTCAGGAACAGGTCACCACTAAAATATACTGAAAATACCTAGTCATACAAGAACGGTTCCTCATTTTGACTTCTTGCACTATAAGTCACATTCGATCAAGTTCATTGAGCTGCTACAGCAGGCCCCACCTTAGCCACACTAAGGATCTCCTTTCCTGCTCTCCACAGACACAGTGATAAAGTGCCTCACCCACCTCAAATGAAATATTATTTCAAAGCCAAGTTAAAATGTACATCCACCCAACTTACCCAAAGTCTTCTGCTCAGTCATAGCCCCACGTGTGGCCACAAACACTGCTTTCTCACCCATGCCACCAGCATCTCACATCAATCTCCTTTTAACAATTCCACCATCTTGGGATCTTGAGAGGACTCCTAATCAGAAGAAAAGTGGCTCAGAGCTTCCATCACAGACCAGCTACATTTACTTTTTCATTTTCCCTTTACTTTAGATAGAGCCTAAATTAAAAAAAAACCCAAAAACCCAAGCACCTCCCCAACCTCACACTATAAACCCCCTTACTTCATTGCCTCTTTCCTCTTCAGGAACGTTCTTTCTGCCTCTTTCTTCTGGCACACACCCCTCCCAACCTCCCAGGTGCTCCATATCATCACTCAATGAACCCCTGCAAGCAGGTGTAGGTAAAGAGCCATCCAACTTGCAGCTGGAAGTGCCTTATGATAATTAAGTTGACTATGCATAGGATTGGTAGGTTTTCAATTGTTTGGATTTCAAATTAAGATGTTTTTTGAATAAACTCACGTACCATATTCAATTAGCCAGTGCAGTTACTTTGAAAGAAAATGTAGTTTCATTAAAATAAAGAAAGAAAGAACTTATTTGGCACTACTATTTCCCATAAAATTAGCTAGATGGACAGGAGTTCCATTGCCTACTTTTTTGCCTTCATACCTTGTAATCCCACCAGCAGCAATTTTATAAACACCAAAGCCAGTTACTACAGCTCTCAAAGTCATCCCCGTAATCCCCTTCAGGAACTTTCACGGCATTAGAGATTTTCGTCACCCTTTGCTGAAACCTCACAGCCCCAGCCCAGCCCTCACCCTCTGGCTCACCTGCAGGAACAAGGCCCCTCCAGGTGGGCACTCACTCTGCAGGCAGCCACCCCCTGCCCCCCTCCAGCACACCTCAGCAAAATGATTCCTCAAGGAGCAGGAGGAAACCCAACCTCGTTAATTCTGCTGTTCATCAGCAATTGCCTTCCTTTGTGTTCCATTTTTTTGTTTGTGCAACTTGTTATTGCCACATTCTAGCGTTTGTTTAATTAAACAAGATTTATTTTCTTGAAGCAAGTATAGATGGCCTGGGGGGACGTGGTGTTCTTATGCATTCACTATACGTATCGCAGTCTTACACATTCATCACATATTCTTACACCTGACAATACATCATTTATTTTCAAACTCAGCTTTTTGTTTGGGGTTGTATTTAGCTCTTTAAAATTAAAACTTTTACGCCACCTAATTCACTAGGTATCACTTGTGGTTTGATTAAATAAATGTGTAAGTTCATATGCTATAAAAGCACAGGGGAATTTTCATGAAATAAGTGTTGCTCACTTCATAAATACTTTGGTTTCCATAAAACTATCATGGGAAAAGGTTTCTATTCCACCTCTGGTTTATTTATTGCTTCCATAAACATTTTGCTAGGAAGGGATTGCTCCCATGTACCTCTCTTTTGGGGAAGAAGTTGGAGACACGGGAGACAATGAGAGAGCTCCTCTGTTGCTCTTAGTTTTTCTTTGAGTCTAGCTTCTTTCTACACAAGTTTGAAGGTCTTCCACTTTGAGTGGCACTGCCACCCTTTGCTTAGCTCTATTCAATAATTAAATAATTTGAAGCAGTATTTTTAAAATAGGGTTGCGTGGCTGTACGATGTGCCTGTTAAATAGTACACGATTACATCACTATTTTACAAATAAGACACCAAAGACAACTGAGTAAGCGAGCGAACAGACATCAGAAAATAAAATCAGGAGAAAAAAATGCATTTTTTTTCATGTAGCTTAATCTGTACACTTACTCTTCTTTGGAAGGGACCTTCATCAGCATTAGAAAATGCAAGGTAGCTGGGCTGTTGATAAAGAAATAAAATAAGCAAAATCTCTTAGATAAAAGAATACAATTACATAGGCTATACCATGAGACACAAGTAGTCTACTTCATTACAAACACATCTTTTATAGTATTTTTATAATTTGTTAATTTAGAATGAAGTATTTAAGCTTCAACAGCTACTGAAGTATTCCTTAGATAATACTGAGCCAAACCTCTTTCAAATATTAGGTTCCTTTTCACTGCCATCTTTAAACACTTTCCATAAGCAGGCCAAGTGATGAGCAGCAGGATAATGATAAATTCCTGTCACTTTGGCAAGTAAGTGGAGAAGAAATGTTTGACTGGGGAATTCCTGAATCCTGTCAATTGCTCTTCTACTCTGACTCTAAACTGGGGTTGTACAATTCTCTAGTTACTTAACGTCTAGTTCTATACTTTAAATATGTTATTTCTTATCAGACCGAGTCCTCATGCTCAAATTTGCTCTGAAGAAGCAAAAATTGCATTTAGAAAATAGGATTTCCTTCCCTTTCTTTCTCTTCTTGGCACTCACTACCTTCAGTCAACGTGTAACATCATTTTGACACAATGCAGTAGGTAATACTGTAAAATTGATGCAATAAAAGCTACCCAGCATACACATCTGTGAGGAAAAAGACTATCGCTACAAAACTACTGTTCAATTTTAATTGGCTGCAGTTCAATTTCAAACTCTTCACCCAACTTCAGTAATCCCTCTTGGATCCCAGCTCCAGAGGTGGCTGCTTACTTCTGAGCATCACACAAACACGTTCTTTTCTTGCTTACCATGTTCAAGTAGTACTTTAGCATAAAATCTAGTACTTTGGCCAAAGAGGAAGATTTCTGTTTTACCAGTGAGAATCTCTGTGCCAAGGTAGTACACTAGGAAAGCCAGCGTGGACAGAATGCCCCACCAGGGCACGGCAAGTCTGACAAGGCCAGATTGCTTTGAGAGTGTACATAAGGCACCCAAGAAACAGTCTTGGGAGGAAATGGTTTCCTATTTAAAAAAGATGTGTAATCTATAAGGAAAATAGACAAAAAGTGTAGGACACTTTCCCGTGGCTCAATCCATTAAGAACTCTTTCTTTGTTGTTTTTTTCTGTTGTTGTTATTTTGGATTTGGACTGTAACCGGGGATGCCTGGATACATGGATACATTTTTTTTTGTACAAAGAGATGATTTATAGTGTCACCTCTGTATTGTCAGCTCTGTACCTTTGTATAATGTAATATAACTGCCACTGTACTACTAAAATTATTTTTGAAAACCACTGCAATAACATGCAAAAACTCCTTCCTTGCATTAATTTTCATTCACTTATTGACTCGGAGTCAGCGTCTGAATGCACAGGTCATTAAAAAAAGGAAAGTATCATTTTAGGCAGAAAAAAATACCTTTTTTTTTTTTCTTTTCTGAATTTTGGCATTTTTTTTATTCTGGAGGAGATAGAATGGGTTTGTGAATTTACATCATTTGAGAGAAATTCAGAGAACACATCGATCGGCTATAAGCGTCAGTCATTCTTCAATGAACTAAGTGGCAAAGCTTAATTCAGCTGAAGAGGTGGGATGAGATAGTTTTAGGACATCAAATAAAAGAAATGGGAGACCAGAAGTGAAACTGTAGAACAGTTCCAGGGACAAGCAGTTAGGAAGCTGCAATTTTTAAAGAAAAGGAATCAACTCTTTGTGTGTTTGAAAACACTGTAATCAAATCGAGCAACATCTCTTGTGTTGGTTTTGTATTGTAGAAAGAAAAGTGGTAACAAATTTATCACATAATGAATTTTGTTATGTGGTGAGGAAATAGAGGAAAATGAACAGTGATTGAGCACCAGCCTAATGTAGTATATTTATCACTCTGTGTGAATTAAAAAGCTAGAGGGACACTGTATCGTATTTGCCGTCTGTATTTTGATTCATGGTGTTGTTGGCTGTTTTAGAACTATTAATGATAATAATGTCCGGTGAACTTCTGAAGTTGGAACAGCTAGTTATGGTATTTTCAACTAGGAGCATCTGTAAAGTAAATCTTCTAGAAGGTTCAGTATATTCAGCATAACCTTGGACCACTAAGACTGAACAGTTCGATCAGCATCACATAACAGCAACAATCTTAACATTATTTATGTATACAGCTAGATTTTTATTTTCATAGCGACAGTCAGCGTCTGCAATGTCACCAGTGATAATGTATTACTGTTTTTTATCTATGGAAATGGGAGGAAAATCACACAGACTTAATAGGAAATATTATGGTAATCCCCGTATATCAGTTAAGATAACTGTATTTCAGCAGGGCATAAATTGCCACGGGCTTCTTCTGTATTCAGACAACTCTGCGACTTAAAAGCAAATGCAGATACGCATTCCCCTTTTCCTGGAGTTCATCAACACAATATAATTGTTGATTCAACCAGTGAAGGGTAAGGAGACATATGTGGGTCGTGGGGAGTTCAGAATGACTGAAAGACACCAGCACCAACTATCATAAGCAATATTGCCCGAATTGTGCGATCATGGTGGCTGTTAGGAGCTCCTCCATTAGTCCTGCAGACAAATCTAAGGGGAAAATTCTGAGGATTGTAATGTCATATGGACAAAAATGTGATGGTGGTCGTTGTCTTTGCTATTCGCTTTTATTAAAATAGAGAGCGAAAAATTTATCTACACTCTGAGGCTTTAATTCATATCAAGAATAAAATATCTGCTTTTTACACCACCTCAACAATACACAAACATGCATACCTATAAAATATATTATGGTAGGCATATTCACTGCTTCAGCCAGGGTGACAAGAGTGTTGGAAAGACTTTATTTTAACGAGCACAAATGCCACTGAAGGAGGGCTGCAACTCCAAGATCGCTGCTATAGAAGCAGGGGGGCCTGGCACAGCCACGTGCAGCACTGGGGCCCTTCAGCCCCGACTGTGGCTCAAGGCCACATTGGGTTACACACTCTGCAGATTTCTGACCAAAAAAAAATGTTCCCTGCCCCAAAACATTCCTCCACTAAATGCAAGTCAAAGGAAAGCACGCCAGCCTGGAAAAAAAGATGGCAAAAGCCCAAGGAAGCAAGAGATGATGTTGTAGCTGCTTTGGAGCCAACGTAGGTGAAGTGGGGGTGAGAGAGCAGGGGCAGCAGGAGGTTGCTCATGCCACGGGTGCAGGGGTCCTAGCACTGTAGCCGGGAGGAGGGCTGGGTGCCAGGCAGCCCTGCTTATTGGCCTGGTCAGGCTGGTGCAATTTTTTTCCTCAAACTTGTATGCCTCTTGTACGTTCTCCCCATCTCCTTGACAAATCCTCTTATTGCGTACACACCCATCTGAAGGAAGGAGCTGATCATCCCTGGGCTCGGACGCAGCTGAACAGAGCAGAACAAGTGTGGGATGGGGCAGGAGATGGGGGTTGCCATGGAAACCCATCACTCTGCCTCGAGTCTCTGTCTAAGCTTTGATAGCAGATTGAAGCAGCGTGGTCTAACTTTTATCAGCTGGCAATGACTGAGAGTGTTCACCAATGGTATTCTCACTCTTCACCCTTTGGAATATTTGCTTTGCCTTTCTAGAAACTGTAAAAACTCTTGACTTGTAAAGGAAAAGCACTGTAATATTAAAAAAATCAATTTAATCAAAAGCTTTTTAAGACCTGAGCCGGTTATGAAAGCAAACTGTAGGATTTTTATTGTTGTTGTTTTGGGTTTGGGTTTTTTTTCTAAGCAGCAAGCTGATAGGCAACAGAGTTAAAAAGACTTCAGGGTAGTTTATTTGTCAGCCATTGCTTGCTTCATTTAATAATACAGGCTAACCACTGTAGCACATAAAAGGAAAAATCAGAGTTCTTGGAGTTGTTCTGCACTAATCTCCCTTTTGTTAATGTTTCAGGATAAGCTTTAGGCCATATGAGGCCCCTGTTGAAGGCCAGTTTAGATTGCTCACAGAAGAAAAAAACAATAGGAGAGGAGACGAAGAGGGGCCCAAGCCTACCGTGAAAGCCATCACAAAATATGCCATTTTTTTTGCTAAATATCAGAATATTGACATGAGGAATATACCCTTGAAATACAAATTACTTTTTATGTCTGTATATATGAACATAGGTAACTGTTAGACTATGTATGAAATGCATTATGTACAAATAAATCTACAAAAATAGTAAACTTATTAAAAAGACAGAATGTATGGATTACCTGTTTGAAACCAGTTTACAACCAGCTTCCTTGAAGTGCGGGGGCTTTTGCATTTGTTCCTGCGAGTCCACTCCTGAGTGTCTTAAGACTTTTTTCTCACTGCCTGGCTTTAGTTCTTTCACCTTGTTTTTCTGGTGGGCTTTAAAAGAGCCAATTGTTTAGTGTAGTTCATATTTCAAGTACTATCAGACTTGAGGGAATAATACTTCACAGGTTTTGGCTGTACCACTGGAATGTTTAAGTCATTTGTTGACTCTGTATGTTTGTGCCCAAACAGCAATCTGAGATTTCACAGACACAGCACACACGTCTGTTGGACTGCACAGAGAAGAGGTGACAGCAGTAGCAGCAAAATGAATTACACAGAGAAAAGAAATAATAATTTATTCCAAAATTTTTGCCTTAAGAACTCAGTTGGAGAACATCAACAAATCCTATCTGGTGCTGAATCAACTTGTTTTTTCTTCCAGGCAATCACTGCAATACCCAAGACAGTAAGGCAGGCAAAAGGAGAACGGTCTGACCGGCTTCTTTACAAAGCAAACTTGATGGAGTTGATTTGCAGGCCCCTCTTTACGCTGAAGTTTGTGCATCATCCAAGAGGTGTCAGCGAGATTCAGGTAAGAACATACAGTACATTTTAACATCATTCAAAAAAATTAATACATCCACTTACTTTCTATAGCACCCTAACACACAGAGTCTGTGTGAAGCCACCGCTAACAGAGGCTTTAAGCAGCCCCGTGTATTTTTATGGGTGACTTCCATTATATCCATTCTTTGGAACAAGGAATCCTCTCGGACGCAGAGCGGTATACTTTCATTTCTAGAAATGCCACCAAGTTAACAAGTCACCTCTCCAGTTCGGGTTGCTCCAGATACAGTGTGGATTGACAGCTCTGACTGGATAATAGTATTTCAGAGTATTCTGCAAAGGTCCATGCATGGCAATGCCACCACTGATGATGCTCCACTGCTGGCGGTCCCCACACCCTGTTCCATGAGCAACTGGTAGTCAGCAAAGCACTTGCAGCTGGTAGGAGGATCTCTGCCTGATTTCCAGCAGAGAGAAGCAGAACAGATGGCTGGGAAGGAAGACAGGGCAAAGAGCAAACATCCAGAGAGTCATGAACAATATCCTTGCACTAAATGTGCACATCTATCCAGCAGATTGGGATTCCAGCTTCATATTGGTCTTCTCAATATGACTGCAATAATGAACAGGATTTAAAAATACATGAAACAATATTCACAACAAACCATAAAAGCCCAAATTGACCATTTCCTTTCTATTTCCATGTAAGTGATGGTTTTCATTACAAGAGGATTATTTCATGATTTGAAAATGGGTGTGAAAATGCAAGAGACAACGGCTCGAGTGGCTGTAAATAGGAAGACAAAATGTCACCTCCTGCTCAGTAGACCATCCCATGCCTTCTACTGTGCAAGGAATACACAACAGATGACTGGCCCACTCCACCAGTCTTCCTTTCAAAGGGCTATTTCCCCATGTAGGCTGACCCCCAACTAAATTAGACTTATTTACCTTCAGCTATCACTTTTGCATATCACAGTTCTCTCAGCTTTAAGCAGGTATGCATGATTTTCCATCAGTGTGTAATTCTGGGGGGTTTGTATCCCAACCCCCAGCTCCCCACTACATCTGCTCAGCAGGTTTGCTCATCAATGATAGGTTTTCCAATTTTTTCCAACAACTAATATTTTACAGGGTCCACAAAACATTTCCTTTCTCTATTCCTTTTGTCATAACAAGCTTTATTTCTCTATGACAAAAACCAGTTGCACTGACCTGCATGAGCAGAGCGTGGCCCTTTGTCCGTCCTCCTGCAGAGCTGTGCAGGTCTCACACCGCTGTCCTTTTAGCTGTGTGGAAGCTGAAGAACCCCGGTGTCACAGCGTGCTGATGTGCAGGGAGTATTTCAGCTTGAAAAGAGATACAGCTGCATTTAGACAGCACTGCACCTGTGCTAAGATGTCTTTCACAAGAGAAACACAATCAATATTCTTGCAGGAACATCCACCATAGGCTGTCAGGTCTCGAGTATATTTGTCGAACTCATCATCACTGCTGCTAGCGACTCTTCTCGGAGTCAGTTGAATGTTTGTAGACTTAATTGCTATGTATGGGATAAGGAATGTCTGTGAGCCTGTGTAACTTGTCTCAGGGTTCTCTGAATATTTATTATTAGGAGGTAAAAAAAATGGTATCAGTATATAGAAGGTGGAGAAAACAATGCCTTAGTCTGACGTTCTGTGCTGGAAAAGTCACCTGCACAGCATTCAGTGTCCTCTCCTGCAGAACTCTGCAAAACATAGGAAGACACAATGGTCTGTCCTGTGGATGGGGAATCACCAGGAGAGCTGAAACAAGCTGGCCTTCCAGCTTCCTGGGAAGCACCACCCCAGCAACGGCCATAGCCGACGACAGACAGCCCATGGGGTGGGCACTGGGCTCATTCTGGGGTCTTTACCAGCATTCATTCCCCGTCTCCCATCTTTTTAACACCCCATGTATTGGATGGGGAGATGATGGAGAAGGGCAAAGGCAAAGTAAAGAGTTGCCCTGGCACTGTTGTTTCTGGAGAGATTCCTCCTCATAAAACAAGCTGCAGCAGCAACTCATTTGGGACTAAGCAGCTGCAACAGTGGCAGGGGAGAGTAAGCATGGTCAGTGCTTTCTAGACATTGTTACACAATTCCATTTTAAGTCCAGTCTCCAGCCTTTTATCTAATGTTAGGATAAACATGACTTTTCAAGCTTATTAGATAAAACATCAAACTGTACTGAGATTCAGAAGTTTCTTTTTTTTTTTTTTTCTCCCTTCCTTAGGGTATGCTGAAATCAAAAAAATACGGACACAAACCTGAGATTTTAATCTCCAAGTGGTTATCCTGATAACTAATAAATCTAACCTTTCCAAGCAGACGTATGAAGTTAAGGGGACTAATTGATCATGTTGGCACAAAGGTGCTGTTCATTCTGCAAAGGCCAAGTTAATCCACATTGATGTGATTCAAATTAACCTTAATCAGCTACTAGGCTGACTGTGATTTCATTACTGGATATGCTACAATTAGACATCTCCTGTCTTTAAATGCCCCTCAGCTTTATTGCGGTGCTATTTTTTTTTTTTTTAATAATAAACACCCATTTACACATCAGATGCTATTAGTGTAATTGGCTTTAAGATTGACTTTTTTTGTATAGTCACTTTTTGGTTCTGTTTATTCTGAAAAGGTCAAGTAATACAGATTGATGTGATCTAAATTAACCTCGAACAGTTACTTCTCTTCTCAGAATGATATGCTGTCATGGTGGGGAAGGATCAGACAGTTGCCTTCTCTTTCCTTTTTTTTTTTCCCCTCCAGATGCATAAATCATATGTATTTCATTCCTCGAGGCAGGTGCAAAACACTTACAAACCTATAAATTAGCTTCATAATAGAATTCAAAATCAGTGGAATATTCATCAGAAACCTCTTTTTCCCACTGAAGCAACGCAAGTACGCCAGGCACTGTATAAAAGAAATGAGATTTACTTGGCAACTAAAACCTGATCCAAAGCCCACTTTTGCAGAGCTTTCTTCCCTCGGATTTCATACCTCAAGTAGACGGTGTGAACAAAATATTCAACTTTAAATTCATGGGCAGTGTGCTTGATTGTGGCACTGAACAAGTGAAGCAGGTTCCCTCATTTTATTTGGTTTCTTGAGGAAAACAAGTCTAATTTCCTTACCTCTCCTCTCCTTCAATTACCTCAAGCTAAGAGCAATGTCTCTGAACACTGCGCTGATGGAATGGTACAGCAAGAGAAACACTCAAGGAGGGCCGTAAGAAACATGAGACAAAAAATGGTAACTTTTCTTTTGAGGGAGGGAATCGTATGGGGAAGGTGAAGGCAGCAATAACAAATTAAAACCAGCTCTTTCCTCCATCTGCCACGTACGCTCTTGAAAGAAATTCAGCTTCCCCAAAGGCAGGAGGCAATGAGGAGACACCTCAAGAAACTCTGCCGATGCCACGGGAAGGATGTTCTCCCCTTACGGAGATGTGACTGGGTGCCCCAGGCCCACCTGCTCCCCTTAGCCTCCCTCTGTGGAGGTCCTAGGTACCAGCACATCTCCCCAAAGCTCTGCACTCAGGCAACCTCATCTGGACAGACATATGGAGATACAACTTGACGTAGGGAATGGCCACAACTGTCACATCATTTATTGATCAGAATAAATGTTTAATTCTGCATTTACTTGAAGGCTGCACCGTAATCAATAATTAATTTGCCAGTTGTGGTTATTTTACATGTCTAGTCACCTTCTGACATATGCAAAATAACCAGAACAGGAATATTATTTATTGATTCAACCCTGAATCTGAACCTGAGGAATGGAGTGTGGTGTGCAAATTTTGGCAATATTTGTTTGACCACAGGCTATTTTCCCCTCCAGTGAGGTTTCCTCATGTACCAGACTTCCCTCTTGACTTATTCTGTTCTGTTGAAACCCTCAAATTGAAAGTCACCTCTGCACAGGTAAGGAGAGCACTCAATGCCAGAAACAAATAAAAGGAGTCTTTTCCCATCCTGCCGAATCCTCTAAAACACACCACAAAGATTATACAGACAGAAGAGAGAGTGGTTCTGATTGCAAAGTCATCTTAAAAAGTAAAAACTGCTTATTGGATCTTCATCACCGTGGAAAATCCGGGCTCTCTCTCTGAATAATGCAACACCTTAAATAAAGAACTGAAAGGAGCTGCAGTTATTCTGGGAGATTTCCCTACATCTTCCAGCTCTGGGGCCTGGTAAAGGGGAGCAGAGGCAGCTGTATCCTTGTGGTGTTCACACAGAGTTAGGGTTGCTCCCGTAATAAATCCTGATTGAAAAAAAATATGGAAAAACACCTAATAATGCTTTGGAAAGTTTCAGGGTAACTAGTGCTGAACATATTTCAGATACGTTTGATCCTTACATTTTGATACGCAGCCAGGCTCTCTCTTTTCTGCCTCCTATTTGCCACTATTATTTCTTCTAGTGTGCAAAATTGGCAGGGTTTTAGTGATCTTTTTTCCCCTTGTTGCTCAGCTTAAAACAGAAAGGTAAGTGGTGAACCCATCCACCCTATGTCTAACCTATACTTCTTGGGACATCAGTTATTTTGAGGCTCACCATATTAGAGACATAATAAAGCTGCCTACCCACAAAGAAGTCGATTCTTTCAGTGACCAAATGCCTGTGATAAACTCTACTTAAAATTGACATAATATTTGTAACATAAACACTGAGACTGATTATGAAAACAATCATAGTCAAAGCCAATTATACTGTGGGTTAGTAAATACAATCACAAGTGCTATTTATAGTGGCAGAAATAATATCATGAGTATATATGAAAGACTATATACAGATGGTGAAAAAGATTCTGCTTGGCATAACTCAGAGAGAAAAATTAAAATGAATGAATGTAAACAAACTGGAGGAAGCAATATCACATCACGAAAAATGAGACTGACCTGCTCTTCACCGAATGCCAAACTACATTGGACATCACTGTATGAAAAAAATGAAGTAGCTTTACTTGTCTGTATGTACGAGGGTGGGGGTATCTGTATGTAACTGTAAAAGAAATGCCACATTTTACAGTTTGGATGAAAACAGTCTAAAATACTGTTGGGCTCTTGGCATACATGCCTCTAGACCTTCTGGAAAATATGAAATATTAGCACTGAAGACAGAGTAAATTGCTTCAAAGTGATTTTAATAAAGGTTAGTATGTGTTTGGCAAAACCCAAACCTTCTTTGCTACATGTGAGTGACCAGAAATATGCAGACTCACACCAAACAGATATATGGCCTCCTTCTCATTGGGAGGGGTTATCAACTCTGCTTTTTGCATTTAGGAATTTTATTATGCCTATTTATGTTCTTGTCCCCCAGTATGAACTGAGATTAATTTAACACCATCGATTTATAAGCAACAAGATGTGTAGTCAGTTATCACTCTAATGCTCGCTTCTTCTGTCTGTTATCCTAGATTGTCATTTACAGATGTTTACTTTTACAAGAGCATAAAATGATCCCAAAGCAGTTTGTTACTGCAAAGCAATACAATATGCTGTGGCTCTCATTACTGTGGGTCCCTGACTGTGTTACAGTAAAACTTAAATGAGCGTGTTGATGATTGTTGCTGTTATTTTTTGGTTTATGACCATGTATCTATAATTATCAAAATTAACCCTAAATGGTCTACAGTATTTCCTAGCTGTCCTCTGACAGCTTTTTTACCTCACCATCTTGCCCAGCAGCATTTCAAAAAAGCCAAGTACAAGGAAGGTTTTAGTTTCACTTGAAAATATCCAATTTAGCATGTCAGGTGAAAAAAAACCTTGAAGGCAGCCAAGCTACCTTGTGAACACAACAGCAATGCTGCAGATGAAACCTGGTGCTTCTCTTTGAAGACAAGCTACCTGCTAAGCACTCCCGACCACGGCTGTTCAAAACTCAGCAGAAAGCATGGTTTATCTCCCTTCCTGGTCATTTTGTACTCAACAAGCTCCTGAATAATCTTACATATTTAAACCAGAATTGGAAACAGGGATCAGCCTTTCTGAAGACTGTGAACTAGATTTTCAAATGAGCAAATCAAAAAAATTGAAGGCTGGATCCACAGCTATGATAAGTGAAGGACATTGCATGAATGGAATATATTCAGTTTAATAAAAATGCTGCCACCTGCTATAAGGGTGGGTAAGAGTCACTATCATAAAAAAGTAAGCATTTTTGGACCAAGGGTTCCAGAGAAAGTAACAAACAAATGTCATGAAGAAATTCTCAGCAGACGTTTTCAATTCCCTCAAGTTAATATCTAACAGTCATCAGAAAACTGGGGACATTCCAGAGTCTTACAGAGTTACCAACCTTTGAATATTAAAAAAAAAAAAAATGAAAGAAAGACCAGGAACAACAGGCTGGTCAGTCTAATCTTTGTTCACAGGTAAAAATCATTACGGATCAGTACATACTGCCCATCAGCTTGGCTTCAAAGAAGGTAGATAGTGTCATCCTTTTGTCTTCGACGGGTTTTCAGACCTGAGCAGTAAACTGGGATAGTATACTGGCATTTTTCAAAGGATTCTGATTTAGTGCTTAGTGGTTTACAGAAAATATTATCCTCATATATAATTATCAATAATCAAAGATTTAATTGTAAATTCATAGAATAGATTAAAAGGATCAACTGATCCAATGTGACTATAAATATGAGGTTATCTTTAGTGACATCACTACTGAATGAACATTCCATCCCAATCTTCAGGTTATAAAATCCTTCTTAGTAAAGCATGAGAAAAATCTTGACGGGGCATGAGCCTTATAGAAGGATGGCTTAAAAGAAATAATGGTTATGATCCCAACTTTTATGAAATTTAGAAGCAACAAGTTTATCTGAGCAAGGTCTCTGAATCTGACGTTTGGAAAAAAATACCTATTTTTTTTTTACCCAAAAAATGTGAGATATCTGCCTCTGGTTCCCTGGTATTAGAAGGTCATTACACCATAGGCAGCAGGAACTGATAGAGAACTTCAGAAACCTTTGGAACTCACTAATCTGAGTCTGAAAAAATATCTAAGAACTTGCCAAATAGTGTATTTTCAGAGTAACAGGCTGGAAATATGAGAAAACCATTGCCTCAAAAGGGGATCATGTGAAATAGGCAGGTTTATTGGTCTTTTAGTGAAGAAATTTCAAACTTCTATAGCCTACAATCATAACTTCATGAAGGGACTGACTGAACTGGTCTTATTCAGTCAACCATCAGTCATTAGTAATGGCAAGAAGGGTTATTATACATTTAGTTCAGCTCTGAGACAAGCTAAATCCAACAATGTCACTTTTAACCTTAGGAAAGGAAATGAAACGGCTTAAAGCCTCTCACCCTATAAGTCATACTAGATATAAACTCTCAGAAGGGTCTTGATGACATTTGTCTTGCCTGTCTCATGTCCTTGGGCACGGTGTCCGATTGAAAACCTAAGTCTATTGGAAAAGAAGCTTTCAAACTGTAGATTACAATATTTTTTTTTAATATATAAACTAAATGTATGCTATGCATTTTATATCTACATATATGTATTTTCATGTATGTATACATATGGTGAAATATATGAAACAGTTCTAAGAGAAAGACTACAGACACCTTGTTCCACTGTAGCCACTCTTGATTTCCTGTAAACAAAATATCATCATATAGCCAGATTATGGTTTTTTAAGCAGAACAGGCAAATAAAGAAAATACTAAGTATTTGATAATATATTTGGTTAAATTTATGTACAGATTCTCGATCATGAAAAATTTCCAGAAGATATCTCTGTGTCTAGAAATGGCTGTTAAAATGTTAACCTTTCAGTAAAAACTGCCTAAAGATGCAGCTCAAATTGCAAGTCTGACCACTATTAACTTGTCCACTTACTTAAAAAGAAACCCTCGTATATTTAAAGGACAAGTGTCACTAAGTTCAGATGAGATGTATATCAAATATATGGTAGTTCTCTTGCTGTGACCACAACAAATCTTCCTTTCTGATGGAGGACTCCCATTGTACCTTCTTCCTTCCCTTCCTCGTAATTTTGGATGCACGTCTATAAACCCCATCTATTTCCATCTAAATTTATTTAAGTAGCCAAAACCTTTATTAACTCTGGCCCTCAATCCTTATCAATTTGAGAACATATTGCCTCTTCTCTGGCTATCGTAACTGCTTTATGTGCCAAAGAGACTGAAATGAAATACACATTCTGCCAAGACATAAATATTCTTCTTTACTTGTAGATAAATCAATACATTTAATAATTCATAAATATTTTAACTGGTATTTTAATCTAATTAAATAAGCACTGTTTATATTTTATTAGTTGATACTAAGTTTGACTAGCATTGTCTTATTTTAACTACATCTTGCAGAGATGATTCATTAAATTTATTGCTATATTATTATTTCTATATGTCTGCATTTATTTATTAATTGTAGATCTAAATAAGCCCAGAAGTATAGGGGATTGGGGAAGGAAAAATGAGAGGGGTTGGGCAAAGTAGTATCTCTTTCCTAAAAATATTATATTTCAAAAAAAACCAACCAAAAAACCCCAAACCTAAGCTATTTTTGTTAGCGTTACAATGAAAATGTTACATGTTTTCACTTCACTGGGTAGAAGCGTAGGTTGAATACTTGATACAAATAAAAGCCATATGATATGGCCTTTAGCAATCACTGAGATCGTGAGTAGAGATGAATGAAGTAGGACTTACAGTGATTCTGCAGAAAATCTGCCCTATGAGGCAGTGTATAATTAAGAATTAAGAAAGTATTTCTTCATATTCCCTTTTATTTTAGCTGATCAGCCAAAAAGCTAACAGGTTCCCCATATAGCAACAGTCTTGTAGGGATTCTTCCTCTCTCTCCTTCTACAGTCTGTTACATGTTTTTTCACAACCATATCCAGAGGTGTCTCACTGGTGAGAAATGCCTCTCTGATGGGAAAAAGCATACCCTGGCAGATGACATTTCTTTCTGGCCTCTTTCTAAATCAAATAATGGTATCTCTGTAATTGTTCAGCAGTATTTTTATAAAGGGGCTTGCTAGGGGCTGAAAACCTTATGGAAGAATTATTCCTCTACTCCTATCTACAATTCAGCTCCTGGATGGTGGTGGAGCCTTGGTATGGGGTTAGATGGCTCGTTGGGCCTGCCTGGGATGGTATGTTTGGTTTTGTGGTCTTAGAGCTTTGGTGCAGAGTAGAAGCCTGAACAAAGGCAAGTCGCTGTGAAAAAAACCCCTCTCCTTTGCTCAAGATGAGAGCATAAACCCAAAAGACAAGTGAGCCCTGACTACAGAATCTCTTCATGAGGCAAATTCCCAAACAAGAATGAAAATTAATCAAAGTTCTGATGGCACCTAATAACGCTGTAGTCATTGAGAATGATTTTTATTGTCCCTAATGAGCATTTTATAGATACTCATATCTGAGCAGTGCCTGAATCTTTCAAAAGAAGAACCAGTGTTTTCCCTGGAGAAGCAGCATGCCGCTGAATGCAATCTGTCAGCACGTCAGGGCTTCTCAGACTCCTACACTGTAGTAACAGATGATCAAATTCTCTTCCATGTTTCATGAAATGAAGGTGTAAATCAGTTTAGCCATTAAATAAGTCAACATTCCTCTTATCTATAAGTTACTTTGATTTTATAGATAAAGGTATAACTTCTATTGCAAGTAATTAAAAAGGAATAATTTATTTCACAATGTAGTTTCTATCACAGTCTGCTTCAAGCTTAAAATGAGGGCAACCACTAACTGTAATTTTTGCTTTTCCAAACTATTCTCTCAAAAGAGGAATGTGATTTCTCTCTGATTTTTCATTTCCATAACAAGGATTATGAAGTATTTAATATATTTAAATATAGTTAGTCCAGAATAAATAATGGTCTAGGAACCTGGCCCTCTCCTTCTACCACCGCAGCGATACACAATTGCAGACAGCCTTCTCCCTTGTCTGTTTTAATGCTGAAGAATCAAAAGATGCTCACTCGAGTTCCTTCCAAATACTATTCATTTTATTAAAAACGATGTTTCCACTGGATGACAAAGATTAAAAAGAGAATTGAATGCACTTCATCCTAGCAACACTAATACTAATCTCCTAATCTTTATCTTTTTCTCACTTTAAATCTATTTCCCTTTCTACAAACCATTTATTGTCTGATCATTGTTCTTGTTTTTGAGGAGCATTTTAAATTACATAAATATAGCATGCTATTTATCCATAACATTTCTGTGAATTGCTTTTGCTAATCAATCATCAAACAGGAGTTTAGGGCAGAGCTTTGTCTTTACCAGTACATCCTCACTCAATGTTCCCAGGCAATTCTGGATAAGGATCATACAGACATATTTTTAAGGTACTCAAATGTGAGCATGTGTTTCATTTATGCCCTGTAATAACTCTTGCTGCCTTTTAAAAAGTTTAACAGGAAAAAAAATACTGTATACCTGTGTGATGAAACAGCATTATATCTGTATAAGGCAGTACATTTTAAAGCGCCTGCTTTTGTACCTGTGTTTATCGAATCTTCTGTTTACGATTCTGGGCAGACTCTGCAGACAGCAATGCAGTCCTGCAGCTCTTTGCTGTGGTATTAAGCTACTGAGCTTTGTGCTACTCTTCTGCTGGCCTAATCATCATTTTACCCATCCTGTAGTAAATCACCATTTTACTCTTTTCAAAAATGTCCCAACGAGCACGCTGACACCTAATTTACTACATGTTATTATTTGAATTGAGGAAGTGTATAGGAAAGACAGTTCATCCCTTAAGTGTTAAGCCAGTTGTCAGGACACTGGAAGGATGTGTGAGCACCTGCCGAGCTGAGCCAGCTTGGAGGGAGGAACAGCAACCTCCAGCAGCGCACAGGGCTGCGTACGGGCAGCTTCCACACAATCAATTAGATACCCACGGAGAGAAAGAGTTCAGTTGATAAACTAGCAGCTTTTTCTTCCTTACATTTTTAATCTCTGCCACGCACGCTCAATTTCTTAAGTACAGTGTGTGACAGGGGGGTTATCCGTATACTTCACACATACAGGGCTTGTGACTTTGCAGTTCTTAGCCAAAAGATAAAAAAAACAAGAGGACACTGTAAAGGAAGACCCCTGGTACATGACTGTACTTTTGATTGAAAACATCCTTTTGCATTTTTAGAAGCCTCAAAGTAAAAATATAACTAGCCTCCACTTGAAAGAGTGCAAGTGGAAAAGCAGGCTACAACCTTCTTAGATCTCACAGTGTGCATCACCAGGAAGGATATCCTAGGATTTGGGAACTCTTTATAGTGTGGAGAGTTAGCCTTTCTAACTGCTGGGGTGTTTTCACTTTGTGTGTTTCAGGAAAAAAAAAAAAAAAAAAGTATTAGATCTTGAAATCAGCAGATTAATACATGCTCTTCTGCCTGCCATAAAATGTGGAATAAAACACTACTGAGGAATAGCCTCTCTTAATGCAAACAAGTCTGCTGGCATTATCACGGGCCTCCGGCTTCCTGTTAAATCCTGAAGATTCTTCCTTGTTCCCCGCAGAATGGATTTGTTTCCAAAAGAGAAACACCTGTGTCACACATCTACAAATTAAACACAATTTTTCACCTCGCTGGGCCTGCACTTTCCAATGCTCACTAATTGGTACTTAGGAGAACGCTATTGTGCTTTCTGCCTGCCTTCTATGCACAGGCAGTTGGAGTTTAAAATAAATCCTGTTAAGTTCCAGGAGTGGATGATTACTTTTGCATTTCTGGTTCTAAATATGCTGGTTGTCGCTCAATTTATTCTGTCCTTTTTCCTTTCTGTTTTCGATGTCTTTCCACTTATTTTCCTCCCACCTCCTAGCGGGAATTTCCACTCGCTGGCTGGAATTCAGCAGAAATAATCAACCTGAGTGAAGATCTCCAGCAAAAGATCTTTGCCTAAGTGCATGATTGCGGATGCTGGAGCCGTGCCCAGACAAAACCCTGCCCGTGCTGATCTGTCCCTCCCCGTTAGAAGGGAGCAATTAGTCACGCCAGCGGCAGGGGCTGGCCTCTCCAGACACCTCCCCCGAGACATCCTGCGGCTCCAGAGAAAAGACAAGGTTCAAGAGCAGGGCCAGAGAGCAGCAGTTTGTCCCTTCCTGTTCCCAGTAGTAATTCCACAGCAAAACAGCGATGACAAAGATCTCCCCCACCCCATGCTTTGGTGGCCTGTTTCAGTTAAAAGTGCCAGAGCCGGGTGTCAGCCAAGGCAGGGCGTGTGGGGAGGGGGTTAAAGATGATATGGTACAATGAGACCTACTGGCCTTCGTTAACACGATGCACTATCCGACTGATGCCAACCACATGCACCAATCTTCTGCTGTCCTTAGGTAGGAGAGGGGATGGTCAGCTCCTTATGATGCTACTCTCAATCTGTGCGAGTTCCAGAAATGCTGTGGTCTCTAGGACTGTCTAAATTATTACATGGGCATCTACACAGCACGGGCCCTTCGAAGTGTGTGGTTTAACCTTTTAGAGTTACCGTGATAGCAGCTCTGTCAGTTTCATCCAAGATGATATTCAACAGAACCAGCGGAATGACCTCTTTCAGATGAGAAAACTAAAGATCAAATGTTTTTACAAGGAGCATGATGGGGCTGTTTGAGGGATGTGGTGGATGCAGATCTCTGGAATGGAGGTGAGAGGCAATCAGGAGATAGAAAAGAGGTACAGTGCAGTATTAACTACAAATGGAATGCAATGCAGATCCTTCAGGAGGGAAGAAAAGATTCAGAATAAAGCAGAATGTAACTGAATGACACACCGTAGCTCATCCTGATTCTTTATACATTCCTAAAAGTAGCAGACTTCGAAGAAGTCTCTTTTAACCTGCAAAGATTCACTTATATCTAAGTAACTAGGAATAAATAAACCAGATTAAATGCACTTTAAATGCTCTATGGCTATATGTAGTGTACAGTAGAACTGTCTCTGCTGAGGACAGTAGCAGTTTACAGCTGTAGAACTGGAAAACTGCATCACAGACCTTATAGCTCATGTAGCTGGGGGGCTGCTTTGTGGAAAAGTGCTTGTGCTCCTCCGTATTTCTTCTTCCCAAGTGCCTCATTCCTGGTGTTACCCGGCTGAAGTAGCCTGTACAGGGAAGAAATGGTAACAAATGCAGCTGTGAGTGTTCACTGTCCCAGGAAGGCAAGAATTAGGGTTCTTCTCATCTACCATTTGCATACACAAGCTTGAATGCCTGGGCCATCAGCAGTAAAAAAAGAAAAAAAAACACAAAGAAATGTGAAGAATCAAAATTCATAGACTATCTGAGATTAATTTCAATCACAGGGTTGGTTTTGCAGATGTTTTAGGCTGAGGTGGATTGTTTTAGCTCCAGTAAAGTAGGCTTGCACTTACTACTATCTCTCTCATATTACAAAGGCTGCCATTTGAAGGACAAAAGGAAAGAAGAGCCATTAGAAGCTCTCTGCATAGTGAACAAGAGAACAGATACAATGTAAGAAGGAATGTGCACCACACTGAGCCCTCAAAATGTATTCTTTGAAATCGTAGCTCTGTGTGGTTATATCGTCTTGGCAGCTGAAGTAATACTGTGTGCAAGTATCCATATTAGGAAAACTGTAAAAATTAGAAATGACTCTGTCTATAGCTTCATTTTTCTACACTGAGTGGTCTACAGCCACAGCTCGATTGGCTGCTCCAAACATTCTGATCATGGAGATTCCAAAAAGCTTTATCAACACTCAGCTATTGAAGTTGCTGTGTTTAAATCCAAACACCATTATCAGCTCTCTGGACAACCTTTTATGGTTATTAAGACTGTGCTTTTTAAACAACCCTTGGTAGCAGGTTTTTTTTAACCATGTTATGATTTCATAGACCAGAGAGTGGATATGAAGGGAATGAGCTGCTGTTAGTAACAGTAAAACATCTTTTAAGGGAAATAATTTCATTTCAATGTTGTATTTAAAATTTTAAGCTGTACGTAAACCTTCCTAACTTGAAATATATTGCATCACTTTCACGCCCTGAGGCCCTGCCAACTAACAGGAGAAGAAGCAGAAAGAATCTCTTCACACAGTGAATGTATCCACTGTTACGTATCTATACAGCAGCATTACCAATGTGTTTCTCTCACTGGAAACACAGAGTAACATAAAGCAGCTGTAACATGATTACATGGAGCAAGCTAGGAAGGTAATGCGTCTGTAATGCGAGCTGGAGACAAAATTGTGATGAAGATCTGAAGTCATCTTTATGAGTATGACTGCTCTTTAGGTAATTCTCTGATCTTCCTTCTGAAGAGTAGCTTTGAGAGCCAGCGTGCCACATACACCCCCAACACCCTGAGTTCAGGGCTACAGAAGGGCTAACAAAGATTACTGTTAATGTATGTTTTACTGACACACATCACCTACACAGATAAACACAGACAATGATCAGTACACTACCTATTGCAAGTTAAGAGAGAACATACTCTTCAAACACTCCTTTGTTTTGTTTGGTGTCCTTCCTAAGAGCTCTTGTACTTTTAGGTGGTATGGGGGCAGGGTGTGCATGTGTTCACAGTTCTTATCTGTTGGTGGGATTTTTTTACCCCTGATGATATAGTGAGAAATCATCATCCATCCTAGCATTTGTAGAAATGCAGACCTTCCATTACTGCAGCATGGAACTGATGCAATTCCCAGAAAACCAGCTGTGAACTGAGAGAGGACCATTTCATTTTGGCAGAGGCAGTCAGAGGACAAGAAATCTTTCAGCTGTTTTGAAAAATCCTCCTGAAGTCCTTCTCTAGGCTCTTTCTGTGCATATGAGCACATAGTAATCATAAAGTAAAACACAGGAATGTATATATGCACCTTAGAAGAAGACTCGAGCCTGGATTTGATACAGTAGTATTTAAAATTCCTTGTTTCTTAAGGGAGACCGATAATCTACCATAAACACGCTGGATGAATAAGAGTAGCTAAATTCACCCTCAAACCAACCCACTAGTCAGTTCAAAATGACTTCACTGATGTTTGAACGAAACAATGAATGAAATTCCTCAAAGGGAATTTACCTTGCTGGGGTTTCTCTGTGTCTGCATTGTTTAGGGACCCTTCAGAGCCAAAATGCCTGGCAGGAATCTGCTTCATTATCTCAAGTCACAAGCTTTGCAGATCACAGTAGCTTCAGCTGGCTCAGGCCAGAGGTTCCTAAAAGGTACAATTTGCCCCAGTTTCACTCCCCTCTAAACCCCATGACAAGAAATAATTAACATTAACTTGACAGTTAATTTTAAAGCCTTATAGCTTGCTTCTTATCTACAGTAAGTGCAAAAGGGACATTACTTTCTGAGGTGGTTTGCGCAGCTTGCACAGTTGCAAATGCCCCTCTGAGATCAGTGTTGTAAAAGGACTGTAAGCTTGGTTTGTTCCCCCATTGCTCCATGTTCCATAAAGATTCAACAGAAGCAAGTGCTGATAGTCTCTGTCATAGCCACCTTCTGACTAATCTGAAAGAAATGCTTTCTATTTCTCTAGAGAAAATGCCTCAGCATCTCAAAAACTGTTCACTTTGTCTTTGGCTTTCTTTAGAAGCAAATAAAAATATGTGGGATAAAATGATTTGCAGATGTAATTTTAATAAATAAATCAAAATAAATAAATTGCAGATATTTTCCATTTGTGCTTTAAAAGAAACAACTTTACTAGGGCTCCATGAGCTATCAGAAGTGTATATATTTACAAAAAAAAAAAAAAACAAACCAAAAACAACAACAAAAAAAAAAAAAACCAAAAAAAAACCAAAAAACCCCACAAAAAAAAAAAAAAACAAAAAAAAAAACACCAAACCCAAAAAAGCAGTCCCTTTTATAACAAAAAAAAAAAAAGGTTTTGTAGCATCTGAAAAAAAAGAAGTTTACTCAGCTTAGTCTCAACCCACAAAATATTCCATCACCTTTTTTATTGCTTCTAGAGCATATTAAGACCCATATTCCCAGTGAAGCCCCAAAGAGCCCATTTCTTTATACTTTTCTTAAGAAAAAGGAGGAGACTGAAAGCACAATTTTAGGAGCATATGGTTAGGCAATACTGTTGTCAAATATCAGAGGGAAAGAACAGCTTCTGAGAGGCCATAAAACCACGAGAATGCCAGTGTGTTTTGACACGAGGAAGCAGTGAGAGTATAAAAGCTGCCCCGATGGGCAACAGTCCGAATGCTCCATGATACCTTTCCCACGGGAGGGAAAATGTCAATTAAAAACCTGCCACGTGCAAAAAGACAAACCTAAAGTGATTATTTAGGAGAAAAGTTTCAGAGTAGTCCTCACAAAGGTGACACTGAGAAGTTTTGGTGTGTAAATGCTTTCCTTTCACTGTTTGAAACGTCGGCGGTTTCCAGAGCATGATTATTTGTGTAATTGCTTCGTGTACCTGGTACTAATTTACCTTCATAGCATACTGACCTTGGATCACTTCAAACTTTGCACAGCTATTAACAGATTATGCCACCGCTCTGTAAACTGGTTTTCTGCTAGATTTTTCTCTTCCAAGCAGTCTTTTGTTTTTCAGTATTTGCCCCTTAAGGTATTTCTCTCTATTCATCCCTCTGTTCAAATACACTGAGGGCCTGTCAGGCTGCCTTTTGTTTTTCCTGCCTAAAACCAGGTGTTAGAAGGATAGTAAATCCAACCCAACAGCAACGTTCATGACCAATTTCATTCAAAGCAAAATGTATTTTCCAATTGCTGAACATCAGTTTGAAGGCTGCAGAAGTATGTTAAAATCTGAACACTCTGGAGACAAATGTCAGTGCCAGAACTTCTCTCCTTAGCAAAAGTAAAACCTGCACTTTTAAATCTTCTCTAAAGTTTTGACTTCTCACTTTTTCTTATTTCCTCACAGTGCTTTTCCTCTTTAGGAAAAAAAAATAATCATTCAGAATCAAATGCATTTTGTTACTTTTCTGTCAACATCTCACATTTAGTTTACAGCATTAAAAAAAAAAAAAAAAAAAAAAATTAAAAAACCAGCAGCAGTTTTGGCTTAAACAGCCTTTCTTGCCTCACCTCCTTACTGGTCTTCCCAACTCCCACACTAACAAAGCCATCTGTAGGTCCTAGCAACAGTGAAGAAAGTCCTTGTCTGAGCCTAATTTTAACCTAGATCAGTTCTTCACTTTTTTTTAGTTAGATCCATAAACAGAAATTATGGAACTGAAGAGGAAATGTGGGAGTTGAAAAACATGGCTGGTGAAGAAAGAGTCTTCCCTGTGCCCTCCCACTGAAAGAAATGTTCATTAAAACACAGATTCCTTTTTTTTTCCCCCCATTTAATCTAATACATAGAAAACTGGTAATGTATAAAATTATATGTTTGATTGACATGACATTTTGGCTTGGGTGCATCAGAGAATACAAATCAGTAAAATGATCTCAGTGCAAGTTGATTTATGGCCAGTATATACTTGAATATGTAGAAGTACATACAGTATACTTGTTGAGTTCACACTGAGCAACTTTACCTTTTGCTATTTACTATCATATTACCTCAAAAGGAAAAACACTATAAAACTGTGGTATTCAGACACATTTTTAAGATACTTTTTTTCCTGCTATCCCAAGAGAAAGAAGCAGCATTGCAATGTTTGTGAAAGGCCTATTTCACGTTGCAATAGCAGAATGTTAGAAAAAGGATACGATGTGGATAATTTAACAGTTGCCAAATAAGATGATTAAAAATATATTCAGCTGAAGACAGTTCTAGTTCAAGTTTCTAAATGTATTTATCCTTGCTTTTAGCTTCTCACATATGACATCTCTTTGGGCCAAGAAGAGGGGATTTTAGTGAAAACGAGAGTTCGTCCTGAACGGTGTGAAATATGAGATGGAGATATCTTATAACAGTGGGTAATGCTCCCTGTAAAAATATGAGCTATAAAATTTAATCTTAAATTACTTTATACTGCTAATGCTTAAGCCAATTCATTACAGCTGCACAGTTCTGGCACAGAGCACCTTGCTACACAGAGCCATTAACTCCTTGCTATCTTTGTCACATACCCAGAAGTGATATGGATCAACCAGCCCTAGAATGGAGATGTGACTAAAAAAAAGTGCAGTGCTCTATTTGTTCTCATCAAAGGGAACACTTTTACTAAGTCCCACTTAATCGAATTGGAGAAGAAACTCTGTGACACGTATCTCAGCAAGGATTATTCACTTTCTCTACAATCTGCAAGAGAAGGAATAGACATTTTACTTAAGTAAAAGGTGTTGCTAATGGTATGGTTACTGTAATACGTGGTGCTAGAGATTAAGTGGATGAACTTGTTCAAAAAATACAGCCACTCCTGTCAGGGATGGTCTTGCGATCAAGGCAGAGCTTTTGCAAGTATGAGACCTGCTCCCTTCTGCCAATGATAAAACCTTTCTAAGAGATAAACTGCTCAAGAGGAAAAGGGGATACCTCCCCCCTCCTGCCACATCCTACACTATTATCTTCCTTCTACAGTCCAATAAAGGGAAAAACAGAGGATGGAATTTCATCCATTTTATGTAAACATGACATAGGGAAGAAAAAAATTAAAACCAAACCCAACAAAACCTTCTCAATGAGGATTCATTGCAAAGTCTGATTTCCTTTTTCCTTTGTTTACAGCGTAGAAAATCTTCGATCGCTGTTTTGAAGGCAAGAGTAATTAAAGACATGGGAAAAACAAACAAACAAATCAACCCAGGGAATGAGACAAAGGAGAACCTCAACATTAGTCTACATGGAATTACCCAGGATAGCTTGTGATGCGCTGTCTGGTGCAAGAGATCAGCAACTTTTTTTAAACAAACAATGTCATGAGGTAAACCATTTCAGTAAAATGTTTAATATAACAAGAACATGTTTTATAAATTGGAAAAGATGGGGATTAGTACAGGAAATATCAAATGCCAAATGACCTCACCAGAGAACAGATATGACAGGTCATCCTGAACCAACAGCTGTACTGGAATGAGATCAATAGTTGAGTCCTCCAAATTTTCTTTTAGGATCAATCTTATTTAATAATTTTACAGCTACCCTTGGCACACAAAAGTGTTGGATACTAATTGCATTTCTTCATAATGAAATGTTGAGCTGAATCAATAACATCAAGACACACATATATATCACGGAGGGAAAAAGAGATGGCATTGAGGATGTGGCACAGGTATAAGATTAAATTACTTATTACAGGCTACTAACAATAATTATTTTCTAGTCTCTTTTCTAATGATACATAAAAATACAAATGTAATAAGGCCACCACAACCAGGGAAAAATTCAGCTACCCTGTATACCACTAATTTTTAGATAATGTGTAATGTGGTCAGGCAAAAGACAAACGTAATCCAAAGATCTATCACACAGGATATTCCCAGCAGAAATTGGCAAATAGCAGCACAGCTATATAAGTCACTGGTGACACCTCAACTTTTAATTTTGTTTCATCTTTACAATTAAAAAAACTATGTTGGAACTGATGAAGGGAAGGACTACTGGAATGATCAAAGGAATACAGAGTCCATCTTAGCACAGGAATCTTTCTGCCCCTGGCTTTTTAATCTAGTAAAATGGCAAAGAGGGTGCTAAATTGGTCTACAAATATCCCAAGAGAAAGACACTAGAAGGAAGGAGCATTTATTTGTACTAAAGGAAGAGTGCTGAAATAGATGAGTACAAATTGACTAAGATCAGTTTCAATATGGAAATTAGAAGACAGAACTCAGTTTTTAGGAATGGGAGCAATAACTGTTGAGTGGCTGTACCTCCAGAACTCCCAGTTCTGTGTGTAAAAGAGATTTTGGAAATAACTGAACTTTTTTGTTTGTTTGCTTCTTTTTTTAGTAAGAGGTCATGGTAAAAATCCTAAAACTGTTCAGCACCGTAAGGGAGTTGATAAATCTCCACACCAAGGGCATTATTCACAGTGGTGTAACAACTGTAACGAGGTAATATAGCAGTGATACTGTCCAGTTTAAATATCAATAAATCTACTCAACCCGCTTTGATGGTGACCTATCACACATAAGAATAGAATCTAGGATCAACTCTGGTACTTTCTTCTAGTATCTCAAAAGATTTCATTTATTTTAATAATATATTATTTTAGCTGAAGCATGTTCCGATCTTGCGGTTTGCAATTACCTCCTGCCTCTGTAAAACAAAACCTCTCTTTCTGTGATGAACATATTTCAGATCTCTCGGAAGTTCTTCTCTTACTCCCATTTCTCCCCTCCTCATGCTATGTATGGGCAGTAAAAACACTCTGAAGAGTTGGCTCCCTGTTATCATTTAATTGATATCAAATATAGTCACACACAGCCAGAAAGGCTGCATTTTGCACCACTCTCGGTAAATAACTATGGAAGAATTAATGGAGCCCATCCATTTACACTGTTTCAGTTCATGATTTCAAAGTGAGATAGATCAGAATGTCAGAAATACAGATGAGCATTCTGCTACTTGCTTTTCACTTTAACTCACAAGCTTTGAAGAGCTGGGTTTGATTCATGGATCAGCTCTCCAGTCAAAAACTCTCTATGGCTCAAATGAATAGAAAAGCAACTGGCTTGAATTTATGGCACGTATGAAATGTGTTAGCAATTGTTAGTTAGCACAGGGTGGATAAATACAAATAGGGAAGGATTATACACCAGAAAATGTATCTTCGTATCCTAAAATCTTTAGCAGATTATTACAGTCATTTCAAGGAGACTTTAATTCTTCATCTTTAGATACTCCTAAGAAGCCACAGATTGTCAACAGGTTTCCAGTGGCCCCACCTACTGTCCAATAACCACCAAAATGTTAAAAACCTCAGTCTGAATCTTTAAATTGCCTTGGTAACTCATCCTGATGAGCTACAGTACCCTTGATCCTGTGCCCATTATTCTAACCTTTCATTATAGTATTACTAGTCATTGAAGCTTTTTTTTTTTTGTAACAAACTGAAGAATTTAGTCTGGAGGAGCACTGTACTATGGCTCATAACTGAGATACTCTCCCATACTTTGTATTTTGATCATGCTTAGCTACACAAGGGCAATAGTCAAGTTAGCTTAATAATAGCCAGAAGAAATGCCTCTAATCCAATTGGTCACAGGGCACATATCACCAAAAACAATATCTTTATAATTAAAAGGTGCTCGCAGGCAGAGTGAAAGCTTGGAAGTTGCCCAGGGATTTTGGGGGGAATGTGGGGATTTTTTTCCCATAGACAGTAACCACACTGAAGCAATTTCTGAAACACACTGATAAGCTTTGCCTTTGAATTTACATTAAAGAGCTCAATAGTTGCTACCTGTGAGAACAGCTCATGCTTCTAAACTGACTTGTGTCCTGTAGAGATTAAGGACACCGGGCCTCCAGGAGATTAGCATGTCACTTGGTTTAAGTGACATCCAATCCATTTTATTGACATGGCCTCTATCCTGCAAAACAAGCACTTTTTAAGTGAAACATAATGAAAATTTTCTGTGGCTTTATGGGCCAGTGTATAATGGCTTTTCATAGGCGATTGCTGGCCACTATTGGCAGATCTGTAAATGAAACCAACAGCGCTCACTACAGATGCCTTGTCAGTACATGTCACTGCATACTAATACAGTGGAGCATGCCCAAAGCAACCTGACATTGTTTTTTTTCTTTTACTGGAGCATTGCCATGGCCTAATGACTTTAAACCTCATTCACTGCATTGGGCAGATTATTACACTGAACTGTTATGATTTTTATTTCAGAGCGGTATTGAATCACAAAGCCACACAGGTCTTCAATTTCATTTCCTAATTGTTTATTTTCAGCAACATAAACTTGAGTCTTTACTGCAAGAAAGGAAATTGCTGTGTAGGTGAAAAGTCCTCTCACCTTCTTTTTTAATGCCATTCTAATCACGGGTGCAGTTGGGATGCACCACTTGCTGCTGAGTAGCTGCATAGTGAGAATAATTATTGAATTGAAACTGTGCACCAGCTTGGGAGATCTGACGTTTCGAAAGCCTGCCTGCCAGCTACCTGGACTCCATTATTCTGGGGAAATAAGCTTTTTACTAACACTTTGGAAAATAAATTTTCCATTCTTTTCCTTTCCTTTTGATCTGTAGCATAAAGAGACTGCATGTACTGAGGTGGTTACAATGCATGAAACTACGCCACACTGATGAGAAAAGAAAACAGCATTAAACCACACAAATACAGGCACGGACGTTATTATCATTGGGAGCTCTACAGCAAAACCACAAACCACAGCTCACTAAAATGCAGTGACATATGTTAATCCAAAATGAAAGGAAGAAAGGAATGCAATAGATTTTTATGCTAAAGCATTTTAGCAGAAGTGTGAAATTATTAAATATGGAGATGGAAACTGGATGTAGGTGGCCCTCTTCAACATGTTTGTCTTAAATCAGGTTCTTTAGTTTTTGCTGTTAAGCAAAATGAAACTCTCCTTTTTGGCTTCATAATGCATGACCAACTATTAAAACAAGGGGCTACCCGAGTGGATTACTCCTGGTTCTGGAAATAACCCGAGAGCCACAGTAGAGCGGCAGGACCTTACACAGCCACTGCGGCTGCAGCAGCTGCCTGACAGCAGGTGTCCAGGAGTGTGTGCTGAACTCGCATCTGGACGAAGCAGGAATTAATCCAGCAGCAGAAACCTAGCACGACATCAAATTGTTTTAACTAATATCCATTCGATTTTAGAGCTCCTCCGCTTTCTTGTATTACCGCATTTTGCAGTAGTATTGGAAGCATGCACATGCTGTCACCTTGATCAAAAAAGTGTATTTTTATAAGTTTTCTGGAAGAATCCCAGTCTGCTCTTACTAACCAAAATCTCCATATATAACCAAGTGTAAGAAAAATTCACAGCTGGCCCTTCTCCTGATTTTGTGAAACAATTTCTATGGCACATCAAACCTAAGAAGGCCTTATCACATGTGTGAAAAATAAGGCAACATAATTCAGGCTGGTGTTTCTAGCAGTTGCTTCAGTTTCCCTTAATCCTTCTTAAAACTGCAACTCCTTCTACAATATTGCTAATGCATGCAGAATGGATCTTAAAAAATAAAATCTGCTGCAAAAGAATGTTTGTAACTGACCTGCAGACAGCGCTCTTCCAAGGCTGGACTGCTCCTAAATTTCTAAAGATATCCCAAGATTCAGAACACAACAGGCCAAAATAATTACCATGAATGCAAAGTTTTATGAGTCCTTGCAATGTTTGCTGGGGTCTTTGACAAACTGTCCATTTTTGAGACACTGAAATAGCTACAAACCCAGGAAATTCAGTAAAACGTTTCCATAACATATAGTGAAATATACTTCTATGAGTTTTTCTAAACAAAAAAGGAACCTGTAATAAATGCTGCATAGTTGGAAAAAGAAGGAAGCAGAGCAGGAACATGATGAAACTAGTCATTCTATGTCAATCCAAAAATCTGAATGTGACCACAGAATACAGATTATCTTGACTTTTTTTTATTAATATTCTTATTTTTTCTCTTGGTTTTTGAGGAAGAATTATCCTACTCCTTTTCATTTTTAGAATTATACAGGAAATGAACTAGTTCAGAGTGACAAGCTTGCATAATGAGCTGCATTAAGATAATACCTTATTTAATCGGGGATTTTAATATCCAGATCACAGAATTCGTTCTGCTTTTGGGGTGACTGTGCCAGGCTCCCTGAAGACTGATTAATGACAACCCCAGCTTCCTTAAAGGGTGCAAAAAGTATGATTAGCGTTGCTTCTGTGAATGAGCCAGAGCCTATTGCACCTCTCAGCTGCTTAATATTCTGGAGCTGTGGATCAAGGTAAAGTGTCTTTCCATGGTTGGCCCAACCATCTGTCAATACATTTTTAGTGGCTGCATTCACATTTGCCTCATTGCTTCTGTTCTCGTTTGAAACAGTAGAACGTATCTCTTCAGGGACTGAACAACAAAAATCTTGCTTTATAGAGAGGTCAGAGATAAAAATTTAAGTAAATATGAACCAACAGGAAAATATGTTCTTTTTCTTATCTCATTCCTTTTCTATTTAATTTCCTTGCCACACTGGATGCTTTGTAGTATTTATGATTCTTTGTAATAGTTATTAAATAACAGATTTCTTGTCTGTCTTGGTCAGCCAGCATGCACATTTTTATCTATACAACCATTGTTACAGTGTTTGCCCCATATAAAAATATCTATTACCTGAGCACTAGTGCCTCTGACTTAGAATTAACTCATGTTTGAATAGCACATCAGAGCACCCTTCTCATGCAGTACTGAAAAGATAGCATCACAGAATCATTTACAGGCTGCGGATTTAAAAAAATAATCAGTTTCATGTCAGGACACAATATATTTAAGGCAGTAATACTTTCAAGCATGGAGCTGACAGAACCCTGTGTGCTTCTGGAAGATTGCACATTCAAAGGAAAACATCCCTGATAGTGTTTGACATTTTCCAAAGGAGAGAAGGAGGAAGGGAAGGGAGAAGGAAAAGAGGGAATGAAGACAGGGTGGAAGGTGAGGAGTAGAAAACCAGAGCATGAATCTCTACAGGACAATACTGGAAAGATTCTTAATGAACCAAAACAATGAAGCAAATCTTTACCTGGAGTTTGTCTCTTCCAGATCCAGGATTTCCCAAGATGAGAAACTTGGCCTAAATGGGTGACTTAATCCTCTGCATGGCTACAGGCTCATGACAGCAGTTTTTCTGAGGGGCATATGAGCAGCTTTAGACCATTTCAGAAAGAATTTGTGGGTTGCCTGTCTTATCATCTGCTGAATGTGGCAAATGTGCGTAGTGAACTTGATTATTACTGCTTGAGATCACTGGGCTTCTCTGATGCCCAGTTAAGTAACACCTGCATACACACATACCTATATAAATACATATATATTTGCCCAATGGAAAAATACATATGGTTGTATTGCTGTCTGAATGGAGTCAAGTCACACAATTGCATCTTACTGACTGTACTTTTCAAAAATACAGAACCTGTAAGCATATTATCCTGAGATAAATCAAAAAGCTAATAGAGACCAGCTGTAACTTACAGAAGAGCAAGCATTAAAATGCATCATTAATTCAAATATTGATGTGCGTGTTACTAAAATGTATTAAAAATTATAAAGAACTTTACAAAATATTTTAGCTTTATATATATATTTATATAGATTTAGGAAATAATTACAATAATTCCACATCTGCCCTTGCTGGATCCCATTCTGACATGACTGATAACTTAGAAGACCATCTCTTTTCTCATCACACCTTCTTGAGCGCAGAGACTGTGCTGGTCAAGAGGAAATACAACTATAATATGCTTTGCAAATCACAGAAATAAAAAAGCATGAAAAGCAACGAAATAAGAATCATTCTTAACTATGAGAGAGACCGGAAATTTTGCACTGGGGACATGAGACAAATATTGCAAGTTCAACTTTAAAATATGTCTCAAAGTCGAATCCAGAACTGCCATATCATCTGCTAATGTTAAGGAAACGTACGCAATAAAATAGAGAACATCAGATTTTTGAGAGGGTGTGTAATACCCTTCTTCATAAAAAACGTGTTCATCCTGTTGTGAAATTGCAAGGAAGGAGAGTGGATATTTATTTAAAGCTCTGCATGACAGTCTATTTTCTTTTGGGATATACATGAACCTTTGCAGTACTTCACGTGTATTTTGGGGATTGGTCTCCAGTGATTCCTGATGGCCTGGGCTAAGTGTGACATTTCCACCTGGAGAGCACTTGTACCAACAGAAATTAAAATACATGTGCACATACACAAGCACAACTAAATAAATAGAAAACAAATTATGAACCCTAGCTTTTTATTGGCCCCCAAATAAAGAGATTTGGTAGAGAAATATTACCTTAATCTTTCCCATTTATCACAGTTATTCCAAATACATACACTGCCTCTATAAATAAGAGGCTTAAGAGCAATGAATATTATAAAGCAATAATAAACTTTTAAAACTAATGCTGGGGAAATTTACATGACAATTTGAAATCTGTCTCCATAGTTATTATGTCACCTTTTAATATTCAAAAAGCAGGATTTGAGTAAAATTTTATTGAACCCTTCGTGTTAAGATTGAAGCAATAACGGCCACGGAAGGCTCAGAAAATCTCAGCTTTGCAAAGCATTAATAGGGGGACAGAAACCTGCCTGTGTTATGTTCCATTCTTTTCCACTGTAATTATGAGAAGCTTTGTTCCCACCATCCATCTCTCCCTCTCTCAATGACCAAATATGCACTTTGCACTACAGGGGAATTATTGAGCAGCAGCCATTATTTATGAAACTATTACACAGATGTATCTGGCAACTATCTATTTATTTAATCAATACCATAAATGTAAATGTTGCTCTGAAATAACCTCTTTAGGAATGAAGGAGACCTCTCTTGTAAAACCACATTACAACAGCACAATAGCAAAAACTCACAGCTATCTAGTGTTACCTACATTGCACATTACTCTTCTTCTAAATCTTTGCCAGATGAACATCAGAAGAGCTTAGGAATTAGTTGCAGAGCATTTTGGTTCTCTTACTCCCTAACCCATTCTAAAATAGCAAATCATTCTTCCGTGTGACTAAACTGTTCTGTTAAGGGTTCAATTTCAACATACCAAAATCCTCCTTATCTTCATGCAAAAAATACAGAAGAAGGTTGATGGTGTTGAAGTGGGTGCTATAATCCATTTGGGATCTGGTATCTCTGAGAGCTAGTTTCACCTTTTGGGAAATACAGGTCTGTGGAAGCCAGTGCACTAGGTCACTGCTTCGCTCACGGGCAGCTTTTCCAGATGTCTGGGCTGGGCCACCTGGAAGGAAGGTAATGATGTGGAAGGATGGACAAAATATTTTATAGGAAAAAAAAAAAAGAAGGATTAGCCAACAAATTGGGCTAGCACAGGCATGGTTATTCAGAACTATTGAGATTTCTCTCTTTACTAATATGTTGTTCTTCAATGGAGTGAACAGAGCAAGTTACAAGCAAGAGAAACGAGAGCAATGTTTCTTCTTGAGGTCTCCCTTTCACCAATTACGTACCAATGGCTTAGTGATATCTGCAGTCAAATTGCAAATATCCTCACCCAACACAAGTGACATGTATCAGAATTCTTACCAGAAATGCAATCTACATATCCAGTAACCACAAATCCTTAAAAGGCGAGCAAGAAGGAAAAAATGAGATAAGGTATTTGCCATGGAACCGAGAACACTGCAATAGCCTCATTGTAAAACAAAAGCTAACAACTGGTCTGCATATATTTTTTTCAATAAATGTCACTCCTTGTTTAAGGCTCAGAATACCTGAAGTCTCCTTTCTGAACAAGCTACTCCCCGAGTGCCGGGAGTTCCACAAGCAAGAGTATTTTTTAATATTTTCAGTGTGTCAAAACCAGTGGGAATCTAATATGCAGCTTAATACAGCCATACAGCTACTCTTACCAGCCCAGGAGACTCTCATCATGGTGCAAAATCAAGACAGTCTAGCATCACAGCAGCAGACAGCAGGGGGAGTATGGCAGGGGTGGGACAACAAGACAAGTTATTTGAAGGAGGACTCTTACACCTAGCTGAGGAAATCAGTAAGAGACATATCATATTAGCCCTACACCTATGGCAAGGTGGTAGCCTGACAGAAGTGCTAAGAATGCCATTGAATGTGAAAGCTAAAAAAGCAACTTTTTCTTCTACTCCCTTCAGGAAAAAAAAAAGTCTCCAGAAATTATTGATTTCTAGTGAGTTCTTTAGAACTTTTTCATGTCATTTGTCAAGAAATCAAAAGATGAGAATTTCGCTTCATTGGAATTTCCAGACAATATTCAACGTGATTCAAATAGCATTTGGACCCGTTCGAATTCAATATCCAAGTGATATAGGAAAACTTGTTACTAATGGAGTGAGAAAATGGATGTATTAGAAAAGAAATACAGAGAAAGGAGATGAAACAAGGG
The DNA here is from genome assembly GCA_024605025.1 of Megaceryle maxima. Taxonomy (NCBI): domain Eukaryota; kingdom Metazoa; phylum Chordata; class Aves; order Coraciiformes; family Cerylidae; genus Megaceryle; species Megaceryle maxima. The sequence goes on along the minus strand of JANHGN010005967.1, from coordinate 28,598 downwards.
AAAAAAAGTGTTGATTCAGATATTTAAAGGTAACTTGAATCATCTGTAATGAGAAGTTTCTGGTAACTTACGCTGGCGTGAATTAAATAGCCTATCTCACTTTTATTTTCTTGATGTCAGTCAACTCGGACTACGCCCTAACCTGTAAGAAAATGATCCAGGATAGCAATTCCTGTTGCAAATTAAAACAGACCATGAACCCAAGAAAGAATAAAAACCCAGGAATTTCATATGCATCTATAATTATTCTTAGAAGTAAGAACTTCATAGAACTCTGAGTATTTGTATACTGTACTCTGTGACTATATTAAAAAGCATCAAGTTACCACTTTCTAGTAAATTCTTCAGAACATTCTCATAAGGTTTAGTAGAAAAATCTAGAGTAACAGCCACAGCAAAGTTATTCTTTAAACTTCAAGTTGATTTTTACTGTAGAATTTTATGAGGGAAGTCTACGTTTTATTGGAATTCTGCCCAACTCAAACTCAGAAAATATTAGACTTTCAAAATAAATATATCAGAATCCAACTCCTTTTACGTTACTAACTACTGTGAAGAGAGAGTAAGTTTAGGGCCTCATGCTGAGAGAGAACATATTCCTTAGATTATTGCTATCATGACTTGGTGTATTTACAAATTGTCTGAGCACTTTTTAAGGCAGATGCAAAGCAGGGAGAGGTAGCAGAAAATGACTGAAAGCTGAGAAAGGAAAAACCAAGATACAGTGATGGCTCACAAAACCAGCTCCACTTTCTGACTAGAAAATCAGGTCGTTTTTTCAGAGACGGATCATATGGAAGTGCAATCAGGACAAAAATGGCTTTTTCACATATTCCTCTTCTAACCGACTCAAAATTTTTGCTAAGGTCCAAGCCTCCAGTCCAAGATCTCAAGAGAGTAACTGTTTTCACCGCTCCGAACATTTGCTTCTGCTAAATCTTTCTCAGCGCCAATGTTAGTCTGACTTACCGTGAAGGTACAAGAAGAAAAGGAAAGGACTGTGTTGGATTATATCACCTGGAAATTAATTTATTATTCAGCTGCATCTTCATAGCAGATTTCTTCTTGATTCATAAACATTTCAGAATGACCAGAAAAGATTTTGTGTGAGAACTGTCATAAAACCAGCAACTAAGTTGACAAACAAGCACATAAATGTATGACATGTAAGGAGTTTTATTTTTTCATTATAGATGCTGGGAAAGTGTAAGTGAAGTTCAGTGCTGAATAAAGGAAATTCAGTCTCTAATTTGACTATAAAATTGAATGCTAACCTAATTACAGGCTCATTATACAAATCGTCAGTTTATAAGCTTCCATTTCATTTCTGATTTTGATAAACAAAGGTCTTAGCCAAGTAGTCCAGGAAAAAAAGAAAAAAAGAAAAAAAAAAAAGGAAAAAACAAATGGATCAAGAGAACTTGGTTGAGATCCTTAATGATTTTTTTCCCTGCAGCATGCATGGCAAAATTTCATAGTAGAGGTGCAATTGCTAAATGAGGGATTCATAAATTTAAACCTGTGCTTTAGAAACAAATGAGAACAGCTATTAATTTGGTGAAAATCTTTTCTGAGAAGTCAAACTTGTGCCATTCCACATGCAGAAAATATCAGGCATTAGGCAGCATGTAATTTCACAGGGTGATTGGGGAGTATAAGATGAAAACCCTGAATTGTATAGTATTGGGGAGCACAGGACAATAGCTTCAGCATTAGAAATACTGGAAATCCAGTGTGGGTTCTGCCAGGTTTACTGGACTCAGTGCAGAGTTGGTTCTGCTGGATCCGGCTGCTCTGGACTCAATGAGCTCTTGCAGCTGGTTCCCAGTAAACTGTACCCTAAGAGGGTGTGTTAGCTAAGGAGAAATGCAGCCCAAATTCATCAAACCATTTTGGGCCAGATTAGCTTGTTCAGAGCACATCGCGTTGAAGCATGCAGAGGAGAGTTCTCCAGGTGGCTCTCAGTAAGCATCATCTCATCTCTAACATGGCACATTAGCCCTGACTCATCTCCAGCCATTACAGACTCAGGCTGCTGAAAAGCCTCCTGTCCATGCTTGTTTAAGCAAGAGATTTGATTAGACATGACAGGATCTGGACCAGAGCTGGATACATAGGCTCACATAACACCGTGCTTGACTTAATTAGGCCTTCTACAGTCACTATCTGAAGGCAGATGTCACTGCTGGAAACAATACAGTCCATACATACAGTCTTCAGTCATAACTTTGGTGGTTCTAAGGGTTGTGGGATGTTTCTGCCTCCCTGGCATAATAAATTCACAGCTTGGACGAAAGTTTACTCATATCTGTCTTTCTACTATTTCCCAAAGCCTTACCCCATGAGATCTCCATGGCTAGGGGACTGAGACAGGTGGTTGTTAGGATAATTTTGGCCACAATGCACAGGCTCCTAGTTCTAAACCCAGCTGCCACACACATCCCACCACACTCTCAACTTCTCCACTCTTCAAACATTTAAATAGGAAATTTGCACACAGAGCATAAGTAAATCCCTCCTAGCAAGAAGAAAATGCCTGAAGTGTATTACTCTGAACAGTGTCTCTTCCCCATAGCCATGTGTACAGTTATTCACACACTGCTAATAAATGATGGATAGAAGTATATAACACAATGACAACTTGGGGGAAAAAGAAAAAAAAAAGTATTTCTACAGGTTTTAAAATATCATAGGGTACTTCACTTAAGACACTTAATTTCCTAATACTTATCTCCACAGAGTTCCTTAAATTATTTGAATGCATATCTTAGGAAATGTGCATCATTAAAATGTAGAATATGTAGATGAATACATCAAAAACAGAGACATGCCCCATACTCTTTTAAAGGTCCTTCTCTCGGAGGTGTTCTGAAGAGACTTTAAAAGGACTAAAACTTTACATTAACTTTGTGAGAATATTGTAATATCACTATTTCAGCAAATTCTAGCCTCTCACATTCACAAACACACTGACGGCTTCTCAGATTACAGAGGAGTATTAAAATGCTCATCTTTTCAAGTATATTTATTTCATGATGGCAGTGATTTTTGTATATGCATGTATATATGTGTGGATTTGATTACTTGGTATATGCAATATACAGTAAGAACCATGAATTTAAAGAATTTCTTATTAGCCCTGTGTTATGTGTTGCTGCTGGTCGTGCCTTATCTTTGAGTGCACAGAATGCTGTTAGCTGAACTGAAGCCCCATTGAGTGAAACAATTGGATTCATCCAAGAAGAGAAGAAAAATGATCCTCTTAGTGGCATTCCTTAACGCAGGAGGAAAGTGCTTACCTTGTGATGGTTATTGGCAGTTTGTACAAATGATAGTGCACAGGGTTTTAGGTTAACCTGTTTAGTTTTACATGACCTGAGATATTAAAAATCTCCTTACTCTGAATGGCTGCCAGGCGGTCACTCAGCATCACATCAATTCTGGAGGCAGTACCATTGAAATGGTGTACATAGTTATTGAATTTTTAGTACGCAGTGAATACTGGTCATGATTTATAATAATTTTGAAAAATCAGCATTTGTAATGGGATTCTCTTATCTCTGGAAAGCATATCTGACATGCAGTAGTGCATCACAGATGTGGTGGGGTTTTATTTCTTAGTACATATGCCAGTTGCATAACAACATCCTGAGATTTTGACATGCTGCCAGTCCTTGCTCCTTAAAGAAGAGGTAACTGTTTTTAACAATAATGATTAGAAAACTAGCAAACAAACAATTTTTTTCTGATCAAAGCAACATACAAAGGAAGCTCAGATAATTCAGCCACAGACCGTTGGGTTGTTATTTTTCAGTTTGCTCAGAAATCACCTACTTCCATTTCAGCACACTTGTGCCAAGGAACTTGTGACAACACTTCAATATTTACAAGCACATCTCCAAAAACTTCACATCAAGCTTCTATATTTCCAAAGCCTCCAAACCTTCCTGGGTCATGTTAATTTTTTGATTGGTAGGGTGGCCATATTATTGCTCACCTCTTTTTTAATGTTTTCAATCTATTAGATCTTCAAGCTGCTGGGAGCGGTGCTTGTCCCGTGCAATGCTATGCCAGATGAACATCTCAAAAGTCTAATCTTACTCTCCTGTGCTCACCATGAAGAATAAATGACATAGAAGACTCTCATGGCTCCCTCCTCTGCACTACATAATGCTTGAACCAGCCAAACTGAGCATAAAAGTCTAAGGAGATGAGGAAGTTTGCTACAGAGTTTTGCATCCACTTTACACTTCCTTTGCAAAGATATAATTTACTGTACAACTTTAATAACATGACAATATACACTCTTTTTCATAAAGTGAAATGTTGTTACTATAGAAAAACTCCTACAGTAAAATGTTTTAACAAATGTGGCTCACACAGGTTGATTCTTTCAAACTTCCACGTATGCAAATCTCCTTTATACTTTGTAAAATCCCACATCTTCAGGGCAAGGAGCTTATAACTTCTGGAATTCTCAAAAAGTATTATTTCCAACTTTTAAATGTCATTTCAAGACATATTAAGAGGAGCTCTTTCTAATAATTTGCAGGCAATATGAATAAGAACAAAGACAAAAATGCAGCTTCATGTAAACCTGGCCCTCACTAAACACTATGCTCTGGAAAACAACATATATTAGAAATATTCTTATATGCTCCTATGTGAGGAAATCAGACACAAGATATTCAGCAACACGGCTAATTAGCTAAATACAAGCAACTATGCTGCTTTGATTTCTTCTATTTACTGTAATATCTGTATGAGGGAATTAGGACTTTGTATATCTTTTTTGAGATTGCACTATTAAAGCAAGTCCCTGAAAATTGTTTTGCTTTTCCACCTGCATTTGGGAATAAGAGAACAACTAATTGTTTCTGATTCATGTACTATACTGCTTTTCTCTCTGTATAAATTTCTTAATGCAACATGTTGGATGAAGAGTTACTTCCTGAGATCACTGGACCCTTAACCTAAAGTAGGGAATAACTCACCACTTAATAAACCTTTACTCTGTATGAATTTTAAACCAAACTCTGGGTTTCTCTGTAAATACTCTTAAGTGTTGAAGCAGAATTTGGAGCATTGGTTTTAATTTTTAAAGTAGCCTATAAATTTTGATACCTGTTTGCCTGACAAAATTCATATTTCCTTGCACAGAACTCAGCTGAGATCTAAGAGCTGAAATTCTGCTAATTTACATGAGAGGGAAGTGGTGTTAGTAGGACTTTTTTTTTTTTTTTTTTTCCTCAAAAGGTGGTTGTTTTTTTGTTTTTTTTTTCAATACTGTCTTCAAAATGTTGTGATTGACTTCAAATGGGGTCCAGATTTCACTCAGACTAGCTTTGCTGGCCTTCAGAGAACACTCCAGACCATGTAATTCTTCCTATGAAATGAAATGTAATACGGATGGAGGGATACAGGGCCAGTCAGAAGGTCTGCGATCATCACTCAGGAAGCAATTACCTTAGCAAGAAAAAGTCTATTTGATTACTAGGCTGATAGTGCTTTATATCCATTGCATGTATTATGTACTCAAACAAATGAAGAGAGGAAAAAAATGAACTAGGTATATATGAAGAGCGATGTAGGAATTAGAATGCTTTATGCATCACCAGGACCGAAGCAAATGAACCTGTCTGCATGGATCCAACAGATCCCTATAATGAAAATCCCTGGTTTTACATGGAAAAACAGATCAGCCTTACTGACAGCAAACTACACCAAATCCTCCGCATCAGACAATGAATATACAGGTTGCTGTAAAATATCAAGCTATTTACTTAATGATTTCTCAGACCTGTTGGATAAAAGGGGTAAAAATGAAACTTTATTTTGTGCTGTTAGATACTAAACATTTAAATTCATCTTGTGCCTCATTCTAGTTTGCTTTCTATTACAACAGTTTCCACTCTTTCACTGGAGAACTGGAATTATTTGTGCTATTTAAAAATGAAACTTTGCTAAACCTATTCAGGAAGGAACAGACAGTTTTTATGCTTAAACTCTGAGTTTCACTATGTGACACACCACTGTATCTTGCAGTCTACATATTACACTACCAGTAGATAGCACATAGAGAAAAAGACCGTATGTTTCTTGAATTGGGTATGTCTTTTCTATAATGCTTTGTTGACTGAAAATAAATAACTTCTTTTTCCTTTACATATGGAAAAAAAAAAAAATGCATCAAGCCAAAATGTACAGGTGAGAATTTTCTGTGGTATTTTTGCAACTACGTCTCTGCTTGCAAACCTGCTTGAGAATCACTCTGTGAGAGTTCAGGAAACGTGGAAAGATTAAAAGACACTGTACATGAATAATATTTTATAATTCCTTATTCATATCTTTCAATGGCATTAAATGCAAGGCTGTGCAAAACGTCAGGTCTGGAAGTGGCTGAATTCTGCTAGTAAACAACGTAATCAGTACATGAAAAATATTAAAACTTTATCATCATGTTAATTAAAAGAAGAAGCCAGTCATTATTCATAGAAGGATTCATAGTAGAGTACATAGAATAAACCTTTCAAGCTGCTATGAAAGGTAAAAAAGATCCCTGAAAATTCAAAATAAAATCCAATCAGCAGCAAACTTCATGTAGAAATTGATTTGCAAAATGTACAGACATCTGTCATTTATATCAGTGAGAAGTCTCCCATCAGCTTCAACCAGAATGTCATCAGTTCCATGGGAAATTCTGATAATCAGAGCAATCATACCTCATCTCGGAGTGCACACAGGTTTTAGCCTTGATTTGTGCTACATCTGAGTGAATAAGGGTAAGTGCACTACGTCAAAGTGAGTAGAGGAGACACAGTGCCTTGGTCTTGCAAAGCTGCGAGTTTCATTAATAGATCTATATATTAGTAAGCTGCATACAGTATAATGCCCCTTCAATTTTGATAATACAGTCAATCCCATTCTTCTTGAAACTTAGCCTGACATCAGTTTCTCATAACTGCATGGAACATCTTTATTTTTCCTCCTAGTCACATCACTTAAAGTATTTTGAAGGGCATATCGCTTTCTATTTGATCAGTTTAATTTAAAGCTACAAGATGCCTTCAGAAAGCTCATCAAAGAATGTAGACGTTTCAGTACATTAATGTGTTTTTTTTGGTGACAGCAGCTCTAAAAGGTAGTGAACATTCTTTTCTTAAAAAGGAACGTTTTCCCTTATGCAGTGATTGCTGGAAGAATCATTAGTCACAACAAAAGTTCAATGAGTCAGTTAAACGTATGTCTTCTTTTATATGTCTCTTAACAGTGTAGGATCCCTTGGGTCAAGTTTATGAGATACAGAAAGGACACAGAAAACTAAATAATATTCAATATATAATGAACATGTAAATTAACTGGGAAATTGCTTGTTCTTAATTACCAATTTTTACATAATGACCCAGTATCTCTTTGGTGTCTCCTAATACACGAAGAGACAGCACATCGTGAATGTTTCTTAAGTGCCAATTACAGCTCAGACTTAGTAGACAGAGTTTATTGAAAATATGCCAGGGTAATTTAGAGCATTCTTCAGACTAGGTTACAGTTCTGCACTAACTTTATTTTTCTTAATTTATAAACTCATGTTGTCATTTACAAGCTGAATCATACCACATCTGCCCTACGCAAACTTTAGGAAAAGCACTGCTGTAGTATCCAGACATACCAAGCTCTGAAAACTATCTAAACACAGAAGAGATTTTTATTATAAAAGGAACCGAGAGTATTAATTTCCTAAACCACTGAAGCAAGAAACATTCAGATTATTATATTCATCATTAAAAAAACCTTCAAGCCATCTTGAATTTAATTATTATTTACACTTCTGTTAATCTTATCATGATGGCTACAATATCTGAATATGAATCAAAGCACAGACTAAAATGGAAAAGGCTGAATTGCATTAGGATGTAAGCAAACTGAAAAGCCTGTAATATTATCTCAAAAGAGCTGGCTATTAAGCTGAACTTACTAGATACCCTTTTAAAACTAATTTCCTAATTTCATTTTTTCTCTCCTATAATTTGTTTCATTTAATATTCATTGGCCTTATTGTTACCATCTTTCATCTATTCTACCATTTAAGGTTCACTGACCATGAGGTTCCTTACTATTATTTGATCTATTCATAGTAACACATGATTTTTTTACCTAAATTTCTGACATGTCTCCAGTTTTTAAATGTTATATTAAAATTTAATGAAATGTGATCTTAGCAAATGAAATATGATCATAATGAAGTATGTATTGAACAATTTAGATACAAATTCTCAGTCCAAAGATCTTGATTCCTATGTTGTGTGGTCCAGATGACATCCAGTTGCTTTGGAATATATCAGACAAACAGATCAATCATCTCATACCTATATTCTTCAAAAAATCTCACCACCTGTAATTTTAGAAAAGGGAAGGTTTTGTTTATATACCTTGCTAGCTTCTCTACAAATACTTTTTGCTCCCCATTTTGGTGTTGTTTCTTTTGCCACTGTCACAAACAAGTAATTATTAACACTTCCTTATTAGATTTCCCTCTCAAAACACCTTCCCGTATATTCATTTGATCTGATTACATTAATCCAATTGTATGTACACATACCTATGTGCACCATATTACATAGCAAACCTTCTGCTTGTGTCTTACACCTCTAAGATACTCTGTTGATCATTAACAGCACATACATAGGTCAGGACTCTGACATGTCCTAAACAGACCTGGGTCAGTTACCATAACATTGAACTATTAACAGAAAAATTAAGCAACAGACATGACTTTCATCTGTCTGAGCTCTCTGACCTCATTAATATGACATATTATCTATTTAAAAAACATCAGAAGATAGCTGTGTTTAAGTTGTGGAAGAATTGTTAAGCAGAGCTTTATTTTCTAGTTGGTTGCATGATGTTATTTCTGACAAGGTGTGACAAGTATCTAGCACTCTTTTTTTTTCCCCTCTGCTTTAACTTCTTAAAAAAGAATCCTTTTTTTTTGAAGTAGAATTATTCCCTTCTAGTCAGGTATTTGTGCTGCAATGGCATTTGAGATGATGTTTCCAAAAGGTGGAAGTGTATTTGTATTTATACTTCTTTAAGGTACATTAAAAATCTGTACTAAAGATATATGCTAGAAATAAGCTCCTCCTTCTTTAAAAATACCTTCAAGAAAACCAAAACTTTTAGGGGAATAAATCATTTCCAGTTTCAGGGGATAAAGCTATAAGAAAAAAAAAAAAAAAAGAAAAAAAAAAAAAAGACTTCAAAAACTGAAACAAAGCTTTCTAGTTTTCAGCTCTGTTGGATTTAACTGCCCAGGTTTTGCTTTGATTAAAATTTTACATTGTTGACCTAGGACTCTTTTCTCCGATTAGAACCTTTTGTACTAGTCTGGGATAGAACAGAAGTAGCGACGCTTGAACACATTCCTGTGTTCAGGTAGGGATATCTATACCTCTGTTTGGTAGGTGACTTCACCAACCTTTACACCTTACAGGCTTCACGAGATCGTGCCAAATGCTCTCCTGTAGACATGGAAAGTAGGTGCTGATATCATTATTAGGCAGGATAAAATATCAGCTGATTATTTCATCCTCTCACCAACAAACCTTTTTATAAAGCCCTGCATAAAGGAAAAGCATTCTAGAAATATACTTATGTTAGCCCAGAAGTTTACTCTGTGTTTTTAAACAATACAAGGTAACGAGGACACATTTGCACACCTCTAGTAATGTGCAAATTTGCCACCTAGAATGGAGTATACTGGAACTCGAAGAGTGTCTTTCGTTTTGCCTGAGAGAAAGAGATGGAGAATCCATACACCACCCCCACCAAGTACAAAGGAATGGGATGTGACTGCCACAAGGCTTCTGAAGGCAGACTTCCTTTTCTATAAGAAGTCTTTGCAGAGATTCAAGGTCATATGTCTCAGGTAATAAAGACAACTGTTTCACCACGGCTTTGTCCTCTAACGCTTCCCTTGGCAAATTCAAGACTGAAATAAGGCATATTAAGAACAGAAAGGGAAATATTTGTCTTGCAATAAATATGGGATGAAGACTTGACAAAAAATGTTCCTATTTTCTGTTGGCAAACACCACTGAGCACAATGGAACTGGTTTTGACTGTATTCTTTTAGTCCAGATCGAATGCTTCTCATGCTTATTTATGAACAAATTCAGAAATCAATCTAAAACACTGGTGTAATATATATTATTGAGGTATGTATGTATGCTGTCTGAGACATCAACAGGTGATATATATCTTGGTAAAAATTAAAATCCAAAAGTAACAACATTAAAAACTGTATGTTCAAAAATAAAGAGAAGAATACTTCTAATTGCACACTTACGTTATGCCCTGACTGCTCTTTAAAAGCAGCCTAAGAAGCATCCAGTGCTTCACAGTGCAGCCTGCACATTTGTGGCTGACCACTAAATCCCTGCAATAAAAGAGGATTCGGAGAAGATGGGGGAGGACATGGGCATGTGTGTGACTGACCACCCCTCTTGTCAAGGAATCTGACTCAACACAAGAGGGACCAGAAGGTGGCCTTTATTTTAGGTAAAGAGTTATCAAGGGTTTAACAGATCAACTGGTGGTGTAAAAGCTTCAGTGTTCATTAAAAGACTGTGAAAGCCTTCCTGAGTTAGCCAGGGGTGGGTGGGTGTACACACAGCTCAGCCCAAGAGTATAAACATTAAGTAACTAAAAATAAATGCAGAATGAGCAATGGGCTTGATCTGCTTCAACGCACGTCTTCTATCCCAGCAGCTGGGGATGCCCAGAATGGGGAGAGTGAGCATATCATAGAAACCAGTAATGGGGATCACTTGGTAGTGTGCTTGAACTGTGTATTGCAACTGCCGTGTTTTGCTAAGCGTAACTTGCATTTATATGGTGCTTTCAGTAAATTTCTTTATCACTTGGCTGAATCAAAAATCCCTTGTAAGATCAAATGTCTTCAAAAATGTAAGTCTGATAATTAAACATTACAGGTTTCACATGTGGGATATCTACAAAAACCTGGTCAGAGAGTATTGGACTTCTACAACACGGCTTGCAGAAACGCCAAGGGGTAGGAAACAGACAAACAGTCCAAGTGAGTACAGATTTTATCTTACCTACATAGTACTAAAAGCAGTTCTTTTAACTGAGCTTGTCATAAACTCAAGAAGGTGGCCTTCATCCATATCTTAAGCATGTATTACAGGTTTAACAAAGAAATGAAGAGTTAATTTAGCCCTGAGCCTTTTCCTGAGTCCTTCCACTAAAGCACATTGTCATCAGTTGTAATCGGTCAGATTCCCTCTTCTGCTCCCGTTTATACACACTTGAGCTGACTTACAAGAACTCTACCAAGTAAGAAACTGCACAAGCAGAAGGACATGCTCTCTAACTCTTGACAGCCCCTGTGATAATTCTGGTCTGTTCTGCCACGTCTAAAACATTAAATCTATGGTTTCCTTCTTTATTATTGGCTTTAGTCTTCTCTGAATAAAGATGTGAAATATTGCAAAGTCTTTGAAAAGTTTTTCTTGCTACTTAAAACATTAGATACTGCATTGCCATGCAACAGAAACTATTTTGGACTAGTTAGCACCTGTAACAATTGTGTTGATTGTACTGAATACTATTTTTTCAAATTAACTGGCATTTAAAAGCCTTCATCAGTATTTACGAAAGTGCTTTAATTAGGAGAAAAATCTGGTAAATTCATATGTAAAAAGGTAAATCATACTGTCATGTCTCTGTCAAAAGAAAAGTGTTTCACCTTCCCAACTATAACAAAGACGAAAACTTGGACACACCTGCAAAAACAGTAGCCAGACAAAAAGATTAAGTGTCTATTTCTGTTGTCAGGATGCTGGAAAACCCAAACTCAAATCTAAACTTCCTCCAAATCAGGTGAAGAGAAACCTTGAAGTCTACGGTGTCTCCGTGACCCGCTTACTGAGTCAGCAGCTGTTCTGAAACAAGGTGCCACCAGTCCAGCCACCTGGATGCTACACTGCCCGCACAACACTTCAGCTGCATTCCTTCAGCCGTGCTGTGGGCCCAGTCCAGCAAAACCTCACTCATGAGAGTTGTGGCCCAGGTGTCAAGATAGTTGCACTTCCATACACAAAGCATTTCAGATGATTCTTCTGTCAGTCATTTAATCTGGTTACCAGGAATGTCAACAAAACTGTTCCCCAGGTAGAAGACACACTCAGGCACTTCTCCTCATCTCCTCTGGCCACAATCATCATCACCCTTCCTATTAATGTCCTTGTAAATGGAAGGGTTGTGACTAAACTCCAGTTGGGCTATAAAGGCCACCTAGCAGCACAGATGCACTCAGGTTTGCTACACACATTTAGGAAGCATCAGTCCAAGCAGTAAAAGTACACTCTCTGTAGAGAAATTAAAAACATGCAGCTGTATTGCTCAACCCATCATCAATACTAATTCTCATCTTCCTAGTTTGCACAAAAAAAAACCCCAAACAAAAACCAGATCTATAGTATAAGACTTGAGATTAATAACTCAGGGGACATTTATATACATACTGTTTATTAGCCTAGTTCCTAAGCACTACAGAAACATAGCTATACTGTGCGTATATATGACATTAAGATGATTGATTTGGGCCTCATAAAAAACCTGATTAATTGCAGGAGGCCACAGTTACTCAGACACAGGGTGTAAACAGTAAGAATATGCTTTTCTCAATAATTATTTGTAATAGTTGCACGCTTAAGCCTATGGCAGTAATTCTTTCATTACTTGCAACAGTTGATTCTTAGATTTATTCTAACCTTCCTTGCTGAGGGCACTTGAGACTTGTTTTCTTCTGGAATTATAGCAGGAGTGTGTATTACTTAGGATCAGTCTAACAGCTATTTCTGCATTAAAACATTGGCAACATATTGAGGGGGGGAGAAAGGAGGGAATGGCAATACTTGGTGAACCTCGGAACACGGCAGCCAGCCAATCTGGAAATTTCTAATATGTTCTTTACCCTTCTAAGCAGAGACATCTACAGAGAGAAGTCAGAAAGACTCTAGGGTGTAAATTATTTCATTTTTTATTGAAATGATTTCTAAAATTAAGCTATGCATCTTGCATTGAGATAAATATTTTCAAATCAGATATCACCATTTACAACAGTGTTTCGTATGTATGTATCATTCCTCTCTGTGTGTATAAACACTGCAGGTTTTGTACTCCCCTCTTGACTTCTGCAGCAAACTGGTGGCACTTTGGCTTACGAATTAGTGCAGCAGATGTTAGTGCCTTCAGACAGATCTTGTGCTACAAGGCTTTTATTAATATTTAGATACTATCAGAGCTAAAATTTTTAACCTCGTCACTCTGTCATACTCTTCAAGTATATATATAGATTAGGGTTGAGAAACTGCTTCAGAGAAGCATAGAGGATCCGATGCCCTATTTCCAGTATGGTCGGAACTATATAAAAAGCAACAAAACTTTCTGGAAGTGACTAAGTTAATTTTAAAAAACTCTCCCAATAGCCACAATCATTTTAACAGCAGAGTGCAAATTAGGTTCAGCCACAGTTTCAGGTAGCTTCCTTTCTAGATTCCTTCTATTGCAATCATGGCCATGCTTCTGAACAGGTGTCTGTCCACCTACTGCTGTATCATATGATCACAGACCATATTGTAAGTTTTGCTTACCCTTAAAGTCACAACCCCAGCAGGTTAGGCAGGTAGATTAGCAACTGCCTAAAAAGCTGCTCAAAACACAGAGTAAGATGAAACAAGCCAACAGCTGTGCTGATCTACAGCTCCAATAACTGCTGGAGATAGCATCTACTCTGTACAGATCACTTCTCTTGTTAATTAAATCAGAACTTGAAAGAGCAAGAAATGCTTTATTAAAACTATCATTTCTATAAATCAAGTAGTCTGCAACCATTCTTGTTTCCATGGCAATATGCCTGTCATAAAGGCATTCATTCATTTGCTACAGCTGTTATCACTGGGGGTACATGGACCACATACTGCAAAATACCTGTTGTAAAGCACAGTCTTGTTTAGATCCCAAAGCTTTTAATGGTTGTTTCCCCATAATATGAAATATTGAAGTCCTGGGAGTGCTCCCAGCTCCTGCTTCTCAAGGATATTACACTGAGTTTTCTCAGTGATTCTCCCTTACTCTGCCCCAGTCAGTCAGTTCCAAGGTTTTGATACCCAACTGCACCTGATTTTTGCAGAAGCCAAGTAATCCTTGGCTACATTTCAGCTACAAATGGACTTGTGTTGGCTCTCAGACCACACATGGGACTTCTACTTTCAGATGTACCCATTCTGTATCCCTTTTTCAGCATCCTCAAATGGTATCCTTGTACTATCGCTGTCCTACTCCTGTAACTTACTCAGTTATTAGTACCAAGCCAGAGGTAAGCATGGGTTCTGTAGTGAAGTGTCAGCTCACAGAATATGCAAAGACAAGAAAATGTATGGTCGCCTCAGAATTATCACCAGCTATGACACTGGTCATGAAAAATGGAAACTCCTATTTGCAAGGTAGAAAATCTCATGGGCATCACCCCCAGTACAAAGTCAAGTATGCCTTCTCATCTATACAGATTCACCTAATGGGACCAAAGAATGAACCCTGATTGTCTCACCAGTACCTTCAGAACCATCAGTCCTGAACTCTTTCAGGTACTGCACATCACCACCACCACTTTGGCAACAATTCCAAATAAATCACACTGATTATTAAAAAAAAGGAGAAAAAAAAAAATCACAAACTATTAACATTTTATTCCTTTTATGAGTTTCATAATCCTCCCATTTTAAAATGTTAATACCATCTCTTCCCATTTTATGCTGCGTAGTATGAAATCAGAGATTTCACTGATCTCTGCAGTACAATTTAGACCTGGCTTTCTGTGAGCATAAAGGGCTTTGAATATCTCTAGAGCAGCGAGATGTGTTTATTTTATCTGCCATAGTTTCAGATTTATCAACCATTTAAAATTGTTCAGCATTTCCACAAAATTTCAGGTGATATCCTGCTCTGTAACTGTCAGTCCTAATTGCTTTATTTAAACCAGATTTATTATACACTCTGGCTCTTTTGTTTATATTTCTCCAGCACGGGATACAATGACCTCTGCAATGAAAGACAAGACAATCCAAGTGAGCACTTTACGATACTGTCTTCTGCAAAGCAGGTGTGCTATATTGCTACACAAACAGGTTGTAATGGAAACCATCGCTCACCTTCATAAGCAGAAACACAAGCTAGTAAATAAATTCAATTATTGTTGGGCCTGCAACCTCAGCCTTTAATTTACTACAGAAGTGACCCGCCAGTGAGCTAGAGAAACACTTCCATCAAATCAATTTATGTTAATCACAAGCAATGGGCTCCTTTGGAGAAGCATCATTTTAAATCCTCTCAAGTTTTATCAATGAACCCTTCCTGGTATCACATAGGACAATGAAATATAGTCCTCAGGAGACATACTCTGTGAAGTTACACAATTTTAAAACATAGTGGAAGTGTACAAGTTAAATCACAGAACAATGCCATGGTATTACTGTCCTGCACGAGAAGCAGAGTAGAAATACAAAACCCCTTTGTACTCTCTGCTGGAAATCTACAGAACAGACCAGTTTCACAGAAAATGAGGCAAAATCAGGACAAACCCAAATACACTAAATTCCCGTTCTGTGAACGGAAAGCCTCAGGACTAAATACTGTCTGCAGGAACCACAAAGAGCAGGGCCATTTACACCTCACTGCTCCTCTGCTGCAGACCTGGCCCCACCGATGGGCTGCTGGACTCTACCACCAGCCCAAAGGAGAACTGTACTGGGCAAGGTCAGCACAGCCCCCGTCCTTCCTTCAGCACGAGCATGACCCTCGCTCCCGGCCTAAACCGTGTCAGGACCTGGACGCTACCGCTTCTCTTCAGTGTGCTACAACACAATAAAGGGAACTTCTCCACAGAAATGGAGAACAAAAGTTTTCTGTGCCCTTATCCTCTCAAAAACATTCAATTATGATAAAAGTGATTCCTGAAGAAATTCTGGTGCAGAAAGGCATAAAAGCTCGTGTACTTGTTCAAAAAAGAAATAATATATGTGCATTGGCATCGAAAGACCGAATGCTATTACTGCTCCCTTTATTTATTACAAAATTGCCTCAGAACAATAACAGTAAACAAAATACTACATCAATAAGCTTTTTACAAAGTAACATGCAAATAAGGTTTTTAAATAAAGTTAATTTAATATTTGATTACATTATTTATTCATCATCTACAACCCACCCTTGTGGGGAAATATTACCTCCTTGTTAATCAAAAATGACTTCCTTTTTGAATGCAAACCACATTAGCACTCCAAAGGGACATTTTTTCTTTTCCTTTTTAGTATTTTTCCCTTTAACTTAATATTTGTCGTGTATTTTTCAAAACAATACCTAACTTTTATTTACTTTTTAAAGAAGTAAGTGAAGAGTGAGAATTCTGGCACTGTTGATTGAGAGAAAGGACTGCATATGGAATAGGAAGGAGTACACCTCACCTCCTTACTGCTTGTAGGGCAGGAATACCAAATAACAGAAGACCTTCCAAACAGGTAGACTTTTTTTTAATTGAAGAATTTTCTTAATAACTAACTTCTTTTTCTCTAAGGTAGCTCATGTGGCTCTCTTACTACACAAAAGAATCACAGAGCAGTTTGGATTGGAAAGGAGCTTTAAAGGTCATCTAGTCTAACAGCCTGCAGTGAGCAGTGACACCTTTAACTAGACCAGGTTGCTCAGAGCCCTGTCCAACCTGACCTGGAATGTTTCCAATGATGTGGCTTCTACCACCTCCCTGGGAAACCTGTGCCAGTGTTTCACCAGCCTCATCATAAAAAATTTCTTCCACATATTTAGTCTAAATCTACCATCTCTCAGTTTAAAACTACCACTGCTTGTCCTTTTGCAACAGGTCCTGCTATAAAAAAAGAGTCCCCATCTTTCTTATGGGCCCCCTTTAAGTATCAAAAGGCTGCTGTAACGTCTCCCCAGAGCCTTCTCTTCTCCAGGCTGAACAACTCTCAGCCTGTCCTCACAGGAGAGGTGTTCCAGCCCTCTGATAGTTTTTGTGGCCCTCCTCTGGACCTGCTTCAACAGGTTCACGTCTGTCTTGTGCTGAGAACTCCAGAGGACTCCAACACGGACCCCTGAGGGACATCACTGATGTTCATGAAGGAAAAAAAGGAAGACTAAAAGACAAAATAAATAGCAAAGGCAGCAAGCCAGGCTGGACCTGAATGGTAGCCCACAGTTTCCATGGGAGGCCACAGAAGAGGAAAAGAAAGGCAGAAACTGTTGCTTTAAGAGGTGACATAGGGAGGACCAAAAACCTGTGTTACCTCTCCCCTGTCCTCCACCTGAGTTTTTTTTACCAAAATATATTTTTTAAGTTGACTTCATTCATAAATAGATTTGAGTCTAGCTCCTTACTCTCCTCACACTCCATGTCTCTGTCCATATATATATAAAACCAGAGAAAGCAGGCATTTTAATAAACATCTTCAGACAATACATTATTTCAGTTCTTAAAAGCACAAATCAAAACTAAGATATTCTCTGTAAGCATGTGGATTTTATAGATGTTTCAGCTTTGCAATATGTTAACTGGAATAAACTCAAGAGAAAACATTAACAGATTACAGTGGAGGTTGCAATGTTCTGAATTCTCTCCTGTAGTTCCCAATAAGCAATGCTGAACCCTCGGAGCAAATTTACCTTTCTCAAGATGTTTTGTGCTTAATTTTCAAACATTTTACTTCTCGTGCTTGGAAAAACTAAAAATTTAGTCAAAAAAATTATTTTGTCTGCAACTTCCCTATTAAAACTACTCTTATCTACTGATATGCTCCAGAACATTTGATTTTTTGGCAGAAGTTTTAGGCATGAGTTTTAACAATACAGTAGGGATTGCAACCAGTAATTTTTCTTAACTATAAACTGACAAATTTCTTAAGAATTACACTATACAAGCACCTCTGCGGGGTATTCATCCCAAAATGTGCACACATAAACCTTAAGGAAATTATGTTGTCAAATCTTCAACATGGAACTTCCCTACATTCTTATTAAAAAAAAAAAAAAAAAAAAAAACACAAACAAAAAACCTGGTAATTTACTGCCTCTGCTTGGTAACTTAGGTGATGTAGACAGATGCAGAAGTTGGCTGTGCTGAAGCAATGGGATCTGGACCCTGATCCAGAACAGTGCAAGTCATTTCTACAGATTTTTCTCATTTCCTATTGATCACTGCTGATGTCTAATAGACTTTAGTGTTCTTGCATTAGGGCTGAACAGCTAAAACACTTGAGATTTAGGAAGACAGACTGGATTTTTACAATAGGTGATTTCTACATATCTGTTTGTCATTTGCTTTTATTTGCAATTCAGAAATATTGTGTCAGCAATGGTTAAGAAAATAATTACCTGGACTGGATAAATACACAACTCCATAGAAGATTATATTCTAGGTCAGTTTTAATATATCATATTTACAGCCTCATGAGGTGCCAGCAAAATAAAGGAAATGAGAAGTTGAGGCCTGAACCACACACCTTTCCCCTTTTTTTTTTTTTTTTTTTTAAATCATAACAGAGAAGAAAGCTAAATCCCTCTTTCCTTTTCCTAGACACAGTGTTCTGGTTTCCCCTGTCATCAGTGACTGGCTTGGTTAATTTAGAACGTGATCATTTCCTATGCCAGTACATTCAGGGTTTCCTGTGACAAAAGACTCATAAATCTGTTCAGGCGTTTTGTCTGCCCAAGTCATTACAGCATCATGCTACAGTCTTCTACTGACAAATATTGAGGTCTTGCATAGCCTTTTAAGGGAGGAAAGATGTGGCTGATTCATAACTAATTTAACCCCTGACACTATGGATGCATACTGGCTCCATATAAACCAGTGACCCCAGAGAAGAGCATGCTGGAGGACACACATACAACTGAACTGCTGAGCCCAAAAACAAGTGAGGGAGAGGTTCTCAAAAAAGAGGGAAAATAATCTATAGTACTGTAGTGGTAAGTCAGGTGAAATTGTCTTAGAATATTTAAATGCCTTTTGAAAACTTTGTTTTATAACATTTGAACAAATTCTGGAAATAGCTGTTGTTCACTTAGATGAACAAAAGGTACGTAACAAACAGGATGTAACAAAAGCATTTAAAAAATAGTCTTATTCTGAAAATTTTGAAAAGCAACATGAAATTTGAGTACCACTTCATTTTTTTATATATCTTTTGTTTTCTTGTGATTTTCATCAATTAGTAAAGGTCCTGTGGAAGAGAAGTTTGGCTTATCCATTAATTGGGACAGCATCACAGTTACGCTTCCCTGTGTTGGCAATGGAGAGTATTGTCTCTGCCTGCCTGCACACAAAACATATGATTTTTAACTTGTGAATTAATAAAACTTCAAAATAGAGCAAAAATATTTTTGTTCACCTACAATGAATCTCAACACTCCATGAGAAGGTTATAAATGTAATTACAGAATTTACTCTAGGAAAGATAAATCCTGACTTTCCAAGAGAAAATTCACATTTTCTTTTATAAAAACTTCAATTTTCACTGAAAATGAACTTCATAATAGGCAGCCTTGGATGCATGGAGTATTCCCAGATGAGCTCAGTGCATGACAGAACTAAGGACTAAGTCCAAGAGAAAAGAAAAAAAAAAAAAGCTTGGAACAGTTTTGCCTTGACTGAAGATACCTTGAATTTGTCCTTACTTCTAGGGAAGGTCTGACACTGCTCAGAGTGGGCAGACAGAGGGATTAATTTCCTTCCTTCTCTTAGAAGAGCTGCTTTTCAGAGGTGCCTCTCGCTCTCTTCATTGGCAACAGAGCACTCCAAATCATAGTTGGTTAGATTGGCTTTAAGAGACTCCACCTTCATTTCACTTGAAGAACTCTCTAGAGATGAACTGCACTTCACGTGTCCTTGCATTTTTCTGGAGTTATTTCTTTTTCATTAGCAAGTTCCAGGCTGCAGAGTTTGCCCATATCTCTTGCTTCTTTTCAGTACACAGCTGTCTGAATTAAAGCAGCAGTACTTTCAGAGAGACTACTTGCTGTTTGTCCTCGGAGTCCTAGAACCTGACCTGAATTCCTGACAGCAGATCCCACCAGTTAAATGAATTTTGGTATGCAAAGCCTGTTTTAAAGAATTAGTTCCCAGTTCAGCAGATTTCAGGTTCTGGTCACCACAAAGTGATGCAAAGGGAAAGCAGCAAGGTAGGGAAAGAATCCTCACGGCACTTCCCTGGGGATTTACCTAAATACAGGGAATTCATTTTCAGAACTCGAGTCATACGAGCCCGGTGCCACCAAACTATAAGCCTACTTAAGCTTCCATCTACTCTTCAGAACACTTTGTGATGAAAAATACTGATGAGCCAACAATTCTTTAAAACTTTTGGTGCTCTCTACAAAATGTCTTTTGCCCTTATACAGGGTGGCTGAGAACTGAAGGACAGCTTTTCTGCTATTTTCAAATCCAACTGTCAAAACATTCTTTTTGCATTTAGATGGCCCAAGCAAAAGTTTCTGTTATAAACAGGAGTCAAAAGGGTGAGCTGTCAAGAATCACATTTTTAGATGTTTGAACATTTTCCCCTATCTTTGTAGTGTGTAAATATATTAAGTCATTGGGCCTTTTTTACTTTTTTACCTTCATTCTGACCTAATTTTATATGTATTCCTTTTCTACTCTTTGAAAAAACTAAAGCAGTAGTTCTTACATTCCTAATTCTGCAGGACAACACTTTAAAAAAATATTACATCTTATTTACTGTATTATTCTTATTCAGCCAAGGAAAAAATAAAAAAGATCGACAGGCTCTAAACACAGATGCTTTTACATTAAATATGGAACAGTACTTTGCACTAACTAAATCTTAAAGGCAAAGAAACTAAAAATGGTGCATGCCATTCTTTTTACATTAATCTGGTCCTTGTCAGAAAGTTGGTAAGAGCAGGCTGAAAATTTTTGAGTGTTTTTTAGCAACAGTATCAGTACCAAATTTAATATATACATAACTTTGTATGTACACACACAGAGTCAGATATATATACACACAGGTTGATTTATACCAGTTATGAGAGAGGTCGGCAGCTGTCAATATTTCTTCTTCTAATATATCTCATGCTAGCCCATCATTCAAGGATTTAGGTGATGCAGAACAAGATTTACAAACAAAGCAAATAAGACCCGTGGATTTCACGCTCTCTTGTTGTCAGCTACGACGTTATTAGAGAGTCCTAGCCTTGACAATCTTTCCTTTCACATAAGCAAGTATAATACTGAAGCTCAGCCTTGACTTCACATGCACAAGGTGTATGCTCTCACCACTGGGTCAGTCTCTGTCCCTGTCTCTGAACAGAGAGTAATAAAAACTTAATTTTTGAAAGGTTAATTAAAGGAATAATAATTCCCAAGGAATTATTATCATCCCCTAATTTTCTGCTAATACAGGATTTTTGTTTGACTCCTAAAATATGATCAGTATTAGACACTTAACAGTTATTAAGGCCCTGTAAAGGGCAGATAATGGTAAAGTGGGTTTGGAAACATCAGTAAGGTGGGTGAATCTTAAATTTTTAGGTGCTTTCACACTTGTGAAGAGCTGGTCTTGCACAGCCCAGCAAAACCACTGGGGATTAGAACCTGGACTCTTAAAATGCACACCAGAGAAGCAGCATTAAATCAGGCTTTCTACTGCTGGGAACACGATTAGATACAAACTCGAGAGCAGTACCAGCAACAGCTGGAACACTTCTATTTAAAATTAGATACTGTGCAGAATGGCATAGTTCTTTCATTGAAGATTCTTTATAATCCCAATGTATGTGTTTGTCAGAAGGTAATTATACAGCGTGAACATCCCTTGCATGATGACATCGTTCCACTAACTAAGCTCATGTACTAAATATATTATCTATGCATTCCTATGTATCTTGATGAATTCATACATGCTCACACATTAATATTTGATTCTATCTGGCTGATACTGTGTTAAAAGAAAATTTAAATGGTAGTAAAAATAGTTTAAAATTCTGCACTTCAAAGCGTACCCTTTTGTTCATATTAAGTTGTTAATTTGTTTTCTTCTGCTCATAGATGTGTGGGAGATTCATATTTACCTATTAACCACATACAACATTTCTGTCATCAGTTCCCTGTACTTCTCATCAAAGGACTTAGTCCACACAAATCTATTCCACTTCTTACAAATCAATTAGAATCAATGACATATCTTAAATCAAGGGTATTGAAATACATTTCTAAAGAAAACAAGGAAAAAAAATTATCACAATTGTTGGCTTTCTAGTCTAAGAAATTAAACTAAACCACTGTATTTTAACCCTGACCATCTTTCATACACATACAATGGACAGTGAAAGCAATCCACTCAGAGAAAATAGAAAAAAATTGCTTTAATCTATACTGATGAAGGCTATGCACCATTTTTATTAATATATTGCCATCAAAAAAGATAAGCATGTTTAATTTTGGTAATCTCTAAACAATATATAGCATGCCAGTTAAAGATTTTCTATTTATTACTCTCTAGACACACCAGAATCAAGAGACAAAGCAAAACTACAGGCCCTCTGGCCAGTTCTCTGCTGTAAATATGGTAGGGATGGGACTAGAGGAACTTAACTAACAGTAGGCTTAATTTCCAAGAGCAAAGCCTTGCAGGGATAGAGAGTTCACCCCTGGACCAGACGCAGTACCGTATGACATTCGGCTTAGCCAACACTCTACCGGTGTGCCTATACTGTTTCTCTTGTGCAGCTTTAGATACAGCCAAAATTATTTATCTCCTTTGAGAGTCTCAGACTCTATTTAAGGTCAGTTACACAGCTTTCATGTTTTCTTAAAGAAATTGGTTTGTGCTTTTTCCTAATAATTTTCATTTTTCTCTGCTACAGCTCTGGACTTGCTTTCTGACAGCGTATTCCAGTTGTAACATCAGAACTCCATCAAGATGCCTGCCAGGACTAGAAAGCTTTTAAGGGGGCATAACCAGTAAAGGACAGCCTGGGGAAAAAGAGTTTTATTCTCAGAAATGTCTTCCTAGTCCTAAAAGTGTCTGTGGGTTTCCCAGTTAAAGTCTGCAGCTTTGCACAGCTGTTACTCACCATGTGGCTTTCCATACCTTCATGGTATCTGAGCTATGAATGCCAGATAGAAAGAGGTGATTGCAACCTTCCAATAGACTTTCCAGTCCCAGAGAGAGGTGGGCACTACTGACAGACCTCTACCAGCAGTATTTCATTCGGCAGTTGTCAGATCCTGCCCCAAAATCCAGACTAGGTAAGCAGCATCCGGTCTCAGGAGCAAGTATTTGCTACAGGCTGCCCAAGAACTGGCCAGCATTGGCCAAAGCTGTCTCTGATAATAATAAGAATAAGAGAAATTATCCAACATCTAAGTGTCCTGCTTACTCAGCCTAGGAGATTCAATGTGTTTATACCACTTCTTGCTTTCCCAAGTTTGCACCGGGACATCTAGAAACCAAGAAGGAGCAACTTCTTTTCTTTTTCGGAAGCAACGTACTTTAAAGCTTTTGTTGCACAAAGTAAGTTCATACAGATATATTTAGTACCCTTGTTTAAATCTCAGGCATCGTTATCTCAGACAACTCAACTCTATGTTGCTCACCTCACTATCCAGTCTTATGTTATAAATAACTTGAGTAATACAAATTGGTTATTATGTTCCCTATTCAAAAGCAAACTTGACTTTAAAGTCAGTATGTTTTTATTCTATGCTCCCCACAGTAAATGCAGACAAACACTGAAACACATGATATCAAAAACCACTATTTTTTTTTCCCTACCTAGCTTCACTCCAGCTATTTGCTCCTTTACCTTCGTGTAATAAAAAAAAGCAAAGCAAACCAAGCAAACACACACACACACACAAACCCACAAACAAAACAAAGAAAAAAACAACCAACCAAACACAAAAACCCACACAAAACAACCCACCAAACTGGGAAATTGAAATGAGGAATAAATACTGGGGCCTTTATGCTTGAGAGCTCAGTTTGGAAGCTCTTGTTTGAGTTCGTGTACCTACATCCTGCTTACCTCTAGCCCTGGCAGAATAAATTTACAAAGAGCAATTCACAAGACTCTCTGAAAACTGGAGTCTGCAGGAATTCAACAGTTCTTCCTTCTCGCCGCGATATGATTAGCTGTCTCTGAGGAGTGAGTGACGACGTCCCTCCCACTCAGCAGCTTCCGACTGACATTTCACTAAATAGAACTTGAATCTTAAGGGGTTGATCTGTCAAGCAGTTTCAAACCAGAAAAGATCAGGCAGGTTCAGCTTCCCCCCCCTCGGCTGCATCCTCATTTCTAATTTTCACATTTTATGCTTCATGCAAGTGTTAATTATGGAGATGAAAGCCAACTTGCACTGTTCATCCATTCTTAGCACGTACACCAAAGGAAAGTGGAAGTACATACAAAATTTGGCAAAAAAGGGAAAAGGCTGACTGCAGCGTGAGGAAAGCAAACCAGAGCATTGATTGATGCAACACAGATGATAAAAATATTGACCATCATCTTCCTCATCTAATATAGTAGGATTTTGCTATGCAAATTGTCTCTGACTTTGTTTAAGCAGATCTTCTGTAAAATCAGATTTTGGATTCTATTAGATTTTCTGCAATGACTAGTAAAGTCATCACAGAACACAAATGTATGCCATCATTTATTGTACGGCTGAAAGAACTGCGACTTCCATACAGACATGAAACTTGGGGTTGAAGTTAGTGTCAAAGCTTCAAAGACAATTAAGATGATTTTACATTTCTGTGAGCCTCCAAACAGAAAGCATTTTAATTATATATAAAGTGATTGATGTACTCAACAGATAAATATTTGAAAGTTGTGTTTCCTGCAAACAATACATTTATTTAGATAGCCAAGTGTGTATACACAAAACAATTAGTACCCACCAAGTATTTCAAATGACTACTGGTTGCTAGGAAATCAAATTCATATGATACTGAAACTAGAGCTGCACATTCCCTAATAAAACCAGTATTTGCAGGAAAAACACTGTGTTTGTCGTTCAGAAAATATTTACAAATTCTAAAACAGGTATTTTTCCATAACTGACAATTTACAATGGACAGATCTATCAAGAATGATGTGATATAACCATCATTTCACAAATATACAGGCCAGTGCTCACTGCAATTCCTTTGATAATTCCCATAAACCCTACCATAAGAGACATTTTTGAAGTAAGCCTGTTTGATTACTTTTTTAAAGCCCCCACTCTGCTGTTGAAACTCTTGCACATATTTTAAGTAATTACACCTTCATTAGAGAACTATAATCTACACATCAGACTGGACAGCTCCTCTTACTCTGGGAATTCTTTTCTGCCTTTAAAAAATAAATAAATAAACAAACAAAACCCAAACCCAAACGAAACTGCTCCAATATATCCAGAGTGAGAGAAGTTTGTCTGCATGGCAGAATGATGAAGGAATGAGAGCATCTGTCTCACCTTCCCTTTAGCATAATCTTGTTAACATAAGTAAGACTGGCAACGAAGACACAGCAGCCTCAGCTTTCATATGCACTTAGAATCATCATGTAAATATTCCAAAGACATAAAATAGATACTCTCAGGCATACTGAGGTTCTATTAAAACATATCATGCCACATCTTTGTCAGCTTTATTCAGGGTGTTAGCTAGACATGTATGTCTATCATATATACCTTCGTTGTGGTGTATCAAAAAAAAAAAAAGGGGGCACTTTTTTCTAAGACATCAAATACCTGAGTTGTAGACAGCTCCATAATACTTCTTCATAAGTGATGAAAAAATTGCTAGGAAGTAGTATCTTTTTGAAACAAAAGATTTTTTCCAGGTAGTAAGATTTCAGTTCATGTTAGAGTTGGGTGGCCAGTAAGTCCATAGCTTTTGCAAAACAAAACCTACAGGCCCAAGGTTCCTTCTGAAGGCGATAAAGGAAGCTTAAGCAGTCATATCCTGAGCACTACCAACAGCATGAGTAAATTTCTTTCTGAAATTTCTCAAACTCATATAAATATGTGTGTGTGCATGTGTGTGCATACCCCAGTGGGCACCTAGCCTTTTTAGAAGAAATCAAGGCAAGTAGTCTTGTCTAGTTAACCACTCAAGCAACGTGGGTTTGGGCGTGGGCTTATTTTTCAGATGAGCAAAGCAAACAAAGGGTTTTAGCAAAAATGTTCTTGCATAAAACAAAGGTGAACAAAGAAGAAAGTCAGAAAAATACATTCTTTCACCCTCATCTGTTAATGCGATGCATGGTGGCAGCAGACTGCCCTGGCACAGCTGGCTATGGACACTCACCCAAATGGAGTAAGTAGCATTCTAGAAAGTGCTGCAGTGGCTGCCGTACAGTTAGAAAACACCTTAAACTTCTATGAGTTTATTGCCTCCATGGTCTTCTTCAGGCAAAACTGCCAAATGAGGATCTTTTGAGACGGCGCAGCTTTATATAAACCTTTACAATTTGTTGTGCCTGAACTGACTCTCCAAATATGCAATACACCAGACCAATGCTTCTGGGAATACTGGATAGCTGACATTTTTTCCACTCCAGAAAAAACCATCACCTTTGTTAAAGTAGCAGTAATAGAGAAATTGCCTTCCCTTTATTTTCGTACCTTTGCACGTCCTTAAATGGGTACAGTTTGATACTTTGGTCTTTGTTTACCTTCTAAAATACATTGTGCTGCACTTCAGTAATGTGCTGTTAGCAGTGAAGACAGCAGGATATTAGTGGAGGGTGAAAATTGCAATTTGAGATCCCTTTGTGCTTGGGGATATTACATGCTGCTAACAATGTTTTGCTTTACTAAAAGGAAAGTATCAACAGAAGAATCAGTGCGGACTTCCAGGGTGAAAGCTGGGGAACTGCTGGAGCTGCATTCACCAAGGCTCCCTCTCCCTCAAAGACCTGATCATTATCTAAAGACAATTCTTTTCAACAGGCTGTGTAATGTACATTATGCCCACATGAAATACGAGTCATGTAAGTTGAATGTAATTTTAAAACAGATATAGTTACACTATATTAAGCTAAAAATATATTTCAATAATCTATAGCATGAAAAATACCAAGCATTTTTAGAAGGAAAATAAAACCACACCAGATCTAATTTTTGGCCTCAATCAAGTAAACCTATGCAATCTGGTCAGAACCAATATAAGTCCTCTGAGATTTGAAGAATCTCACATTCAAAGTAAGGCCAATGAAAGCAAAGGCAAGGGGACAGAGGGGGGGGAAAGTATAACCCCACTGTATTTCCAAATATACATTGATGCTTTGGGATTCTCAGATTTTCAGGAAGAAAAAGACCTCTCAAAATTCTAATGCTGCAACTCCTGAGCAACCTGCACCTTAACCACAGGAGTACACAAATTGCTGGTTTGTGCAGTGCAAGGGTTCTCCACAGTCCTCCTGCACAAGCAAAATGCCTCACCCATATATACATATTCCCCTGGTCTAACTTCTGTCCCCCACTCCAGAGCTCCCTCTTACACTGATACCTCACGTAGCAATTCCAGTACTTGGTGCAATGCCCACACTTTTGCCTCATGCAGAAGAATGGCACGGGCACAGGTTCCACGCTGATCCTGGCACATGAAGGCTTAAACTGATTTTGGCCACCAGGGTTACAGAAAAGCCACACATAAGAACTGGGAGTCATCTTTTCTTTCAGTGCAGATTGTACAGGTAGCTTTAACAAAGAAGAAACTTTGAAAAATACAAACGCGTATGTGTATTTATAGAGAAAGGGTCATACGTGTCTCTGACACTACTAACATTCTTCAAGAAGCTTATCTCCAAGGTCATTCAACTGTTCCATTTCTCCCCAGGTTTCCAAAACAAATGTCCCTGAAATGTATCACACTATTCCCTGAGTTTACTGTGCTAACACAACTCGAGGCATCAGCTGCTTCTTGACAGACATTTTATAATCAGCAAGATTTTATATCTTGTGTTAATTCTTAATGGCTACATGTATTGAATTCAGATTACAGCCTTCGAAGTTTGAAGTCTGCAGTGCATGTACAGGCTACCTCCTCCAGGATATCCATAAGGGATACTCTACTGTAATTGATTTTAACTTTACAAGCCGTATTACTTCAACTGGAAAAGCTTCTATCAGAACTATTAGGAGCAAAACAATGTCCTAATAATAAAAAAAAACCCAACCAAACTACAGTCTTGACAAACATCTGAAGTGGCACAAATGTATTTATTTTTACCTGGGAGAACTGCTGCTACTTCACGTAGTAAATATCTAACTGATTTTGCATAACGAGTGAGTACCATGTGAACAGAGAAGCTGCTCGTGGCTTTACAGTCAGTCCACAGGAACAAGTTAGCCTTTTACAAGGCTAAACAATATGACAAACTGCTGACATTTATAGAAGCCTTTGTAATCCCTTAGCTGCATAAATGAGAGAATAAAAGAAACAAAAAATTACAAAAAAAAACAAAACAAAACAAACAAACAAAAACAACAC
>JANHGN010005966.1:67738-79382 GCA_024605025.1 Megaceryle maxima | reverse complement strand
TGAGCAGATTTTTTTTTACCAAAATGCTCTTTGCGTGACGGTCAGGAGGTCTTTTCCCGGCCGGCCTTACGGCCCCTGCCCCCCCCTCTGTGGGCCCCCCCCCCCCCCCCCTTTTTGGCAGCACTGTTCTGGATGGGAAGGGAGGGGGAGAGAAGGTGGCACAGGACTTTTTATTAGCCTGTGCATGGAGGGCTTTTCATTGCGAGGGCTACGGGGAGCGGAGACAGAGGGAGAGAGAGGGGGTGGGGGAAAAGGTGGGATAAGTTAGTCTTTGTGTAAAGGGAAGGTGCTGAAAGGAAGGCTGTGTGCTGGGGCCCGGGGATCAGCCCTCTGGCTCCGCTTGTCTACACAGGGACTATGGAGACAGCCGCCTGCGTAGACCGGTGCTTTTCGGTTTCCGCAGGTAACTGCGAGCACTGTGGGGAACACGGCCAAGGAGAGAAAACCACAGATTGCACATGGGGAGGAAAACTCAGCCCCTCCCGGGCACTGCTGGGCTCCCTGGGGCTGGCAGCGCTGCCAACGACCCCAGTCATCGGAGCAGGGAAAGGGATGGCTCCCGTCAGCCATCGGCCAGTGAACAAGGGCTTCCGTACGTATCATCTGGGTATTTCTCTGCTTTTACTGCTGGATTTTCCAGCTGAGAAGCCACGCTACTTATCTGGCAGAGATTAACTGCTGATCACGTTGCAGGAAGGGGACGCATCATTTCCAAGCACTACCGAGCTTGGGGGGATGACCCTCCCAGCATCCACAGCAAGCGGTTGAGGATATCTCTGTTGCTTTACATTGTCCTGGTTTGCAGACTTTGAGCAAACAAAAAGTCAAACCAGGACAACATGCCTGTGGATGAATATATGTCAGTAGGATGGAACTTCTTGGGGGCAGGAAGAGTAAACCACATGGTAGGTAGGGCCAATACCAAATTGTCAGCCCTTCCTATAGGGTGAAAGGTGAAGGGAAAGCTGCTTTCACCACCTCTTGGTCCTCTCCTTGGGCCACGGTGAGGGAGAATAACGCATCCCTCGGCAGCCAGGGTGCAGTCTAAGCTGGCCCTCTATGTACATGGGGAAGAATAAAATACAGCATTCAACAGCAGATGTGTCAGCTCCCAGTACCTCACCCCTGCTCCCAGAGCATCTCAGATCCACCATCCCAGACAACTGGGAGCCCAGCAAGGCTCATGCTGGGCTTTCTGTGCACCTCCTCTTTTTATCCCCTCCTTTTTTCCAGTTCCTCAGACACAATCATGGAGTTTTAGAGGTTTCATTGCATGTTTCCAGTGCCCACAGGAGCAGACACTGCAGGTGGAGCAAAGGAACCAGGGCTACACTGATGCTCCCAGGCACGTGAGGATGGGGCTCTCACCATAAACCAGCACACAACGTTTGGGTCAGGCTCTTGCATGATGGGAATCAGTGCTAGTCCTGTGAATTGCTGCTCAGGAGATTTCCATGCGATTTTAGTCAAGCATGTCTGACAAAAAAGCTTTTATATACAGAGGCAGGAAGAGAGCACATTAAAGCAGCTCTTCATGACAGAGCAGCTTTCCTACTCATTTATTATCATCTATTCTCAGATGATTTCTTATCCTTCTTTTTCTCCGTGTCTTTGATTTCTATTTTGTTTTCCTTCCACACAATTCACTTCTCCCCCCAGACAGCATTTCTGACAAAAATAAAAAATGTGGCAGTTATGTTTTGTTTTGTTTTTAACCCAAGCAGCCACTTTGTCATTTCTCTTCAGACAACTACTGCTTTCAAACATTTACCTTTCGAGTGTTTTCTTTTGTTGAAAAAATAATCACCCCAGGAGCTCTGTGCTTCCTTACACCCACCGTCCTGCCCAGAGGACAGGGCTTGGCAGCTCTGTGTCTCGCTCCAGCTCCCTCCAAAGGCTTCTCCCCAAAGCAGAATAGGTCAAAACTAACAAGGACAGTCAAAAGAAAGTGTTTCTCAAAGGGAAAATAGTGTTTTACTGAGACCCAAGCTATTTGCGGGAGTTCTGTTTGTAGTGATTCCTCATTCAAAATACGTCTGAGGTGAAACAGGGTTTCAGAAGTGTCTAAATGCCACATTTTATCATCTTAAAGGGTTCTACTTTCTGGTCTAAAGCAGCATTTTGGTTTGAAACTGATGTCAAACACTGTCTTTGACTGAAGGATCCCCAAAACTCATCACAAGCGTGGACCTGGTGGTGTAAGGTGCTGTACAGAACTGGGAGTTCACAGGCTAAGTTTAGCACACCCTACAGCTCTGCTAATGGGTGTATTTTACATTCTGGCTGTAATAAAATTAGCCCAGTAGTGATTTATTATTGATATCAAATAAAAATCCACTTGATAATCTAGATTCTTTACCTCCAGGAGAATATTTTCTTTCCTTTTTGTAGATGCCAGCCAACATTTTATAATCACAGTCTATGAGAAGCCCGAAACTATAAATGGAACATTATAGTAATTCAAGTGGAGAACTCTATTCCACTCCATTTCATCGCTATTTGTTTTGAGTAACTTATATTGTCATCTGAGCCTTTTTTCCTCTTGGAAGGGTGCAGCTCTGCTCATTGTGGTTATGCCAGCTGCCTGCATTAGCTCACTGAGCGCACTCCCTGTAGCCCAGCCGGGTATTGTCTTTCAAACTAAACAAATAATTTTATTTTAAAAAGAGAGAGAGGGAGAGGAGAAGAAGAAAATGTCAGCCTACTGCCCCAGCTCCCTGTAGCTCTGTTTTCTCTGGCTTTTGTGACAAATGTGGCAGTGGTTATGTGCTCTGTACATGCAGCTGCCTGAGTTTGCTCTCTGGCAATAACAGTGGATGATGTCTTACTAAAAAAGTTACATTAAAAAAAAAGAGAATAAAGTGATTTAAAACAAAACAAACAAACAAACAAACAAACAACCCCACAACTCATTAATATTCATTTCAATCTGCCTTATTTCTGGGGAACCATGATAAAGAGGCTTCTGCTAACTCTACTGCAAAGGTGACTTAATGGGAACTAATTGTGATGAAGATGATCGAAAGTCCCAGACTGGATTGAAACAACACCCACCCTTCCAGCGTCCTGTCTCAGCAGAGGCCACAGGACAGGACAAAGCAAGTACAGAGACCATGACAACAAGATTGTCCAGATCCTTCCAAGTTAGAGACAGATACTGCAGATGTTGAGAGTTTAAATCCTCGAATGCAAATCGATGCATATATGCACATGAGAGTAGCTGTGGACGTGTTAAGAAATCATTGCTCACAAGAACAGAAATAATACTGATAGCTGGGTATTGGTCCTGGTTTTACCACTCCATACCTGATGGCAGTGAAATTCCAAGTATTTAAAGCTAATCTTTAGATTCAGGTTAGATTGCAATTTTGACTCTTTCTCTCTTCACTTTTAAAAACTGCAAATAACTCATTTGAGCCCAGATAGAGACCTTTGGAATGCCAAAGCAATATTAAAATAAAACCACAGTTTCATGTTATGCAAGTATCAGTATCTATTGATAAAGGTCTGATCTTTCAAAAAATAACACGTTAGAGTTATTCCCTCTAAATGTTAACTCCTGTTAACTGGTAGGCATGTTGGCTGCTTTTTAAATAACTTAATTGCTTTTCAAAACATTTGTGGTGAGCAGGAAACTCCAAATGTATGGGACAAAGCTCTATTCATATTAATAGCAGGCAGCACTGTCACAGACCGCTGTACAACACGATGCAGCATGGACTGGGTGTCTATTAAAGATATAAGTGTTGTGCAGTTTTAATCTTGCATCCTTCTTTGCTTCTTCATCCTAATCCTGCCCTCTTTGTTTCTCTGTTTCTCCAGCTCTAAAGCATGGATGATAAAACTGACAAACCAGCCTAATTCTTAAAGCCAGAGAGTTGCTCTTCTTCTGATTGTCCAGAAATTTTCACTTGTGTGTTCTTGTTTGCACAGTGACTGATTTAACTGATGAGATATTTCTATAACCGAATCAGAATCATAGACTGGTTTGGGTTGGAAGAGACCATTGAGTCCAACCCCTGGCCAACCTCACCTGCAATGGTGCCAGGGATGGGG
Organism: Megaceryle maxima; assembly: GCA_024605025.1. NCBI lineage: Eukaryota > Metazoa > Chordata > Aves > Coraciiformes > Cerylidae > Megaceryle > Megaceryle maxima. Next base: position 75,326 of record JANHGN010005966.1, on the reverse strand, counting down.
CAGCGACCACCTCTCTGGGCAACCTGGGCCAGGCCCTCACCATCCTCAGTGTAAAGAACTTCTTCCTAATGTCCCATCTAAATCTACCCTTCTCCAGTTTAAAACCATTGCCCCTTCTCCTACCGCTGCCAGCCCTTGTAAACAGCCCCTCCCCAGCTTTCTTCTAGGTCCTCTTCAGATACTGGAAGGCCATTATAAGGTCTTCCCACAGCCTTCTTTTCTCCAAGCTGAACAACCCCAACTGTCTCAGACTGAGCGTGGAGGGAGCAATGCTGGGGCAGTGCTGTGCTCCCCTTGGCATGCCCTTTGAATCCCCAGTGTCCCTGGAGCTGGAGGCTTTTTGGCTCTCTGAACAATATCTCTAAACCTAACCCCAACAGAATCATAGAATTAATCACTGATGCCAGAAAATGACATAGGATTTCTAAAAAAATCACTGTCCCTGTTTCAAACAGAGCAGTTCCAAGTTCTGAAGCTCTAGTAAATGATCAGCAGCTGCATGAATTTTCACTACATGTCCAAATATAAGATTTAGAGATGAAAACACATAGGGGGGTTGATTCTCTATGAGTGCATTTCAGAGACTCTAAGTCCTGCAGTTCAAGGTCTTTGAATTGACAGTGTGCCTACTGTCACCAAACTGGGCACCAAACTAAACATAGCAAAAATACATTCTTAAAAAACTTCCATTCTTTCAACTTCTGTAAGCACAGCTATGAAGTATTCCAAGTCATTTGGAAGACTGTGCAGGTATAGGGCAGGATTTAAAGCAGCCTCCCCCATCCATCAGCTGGGCTCATGAAGGATGAAGCCCACCCTTACCAGCTGGCACCACACTAGGGTCATGCCCAAGCACTGTGCAGGAGCTGTGGGGGGTTTAGGGCCAGCCACTCAGCTCCTGGCTCCCAGTCTCAGGCTGCTGCACTCTTGGTAGAAATATTTTTCCTCCATAGCTCGGACAACACTTGTTTTCCTCTATTTTTTGTTTTATGATATTCGTGTAGTCACACTTGCCAGCTACACCATCACACTTTCCGTTCTCTTCAAAGGAAGAGGGAAGGAGAAGTGATGCTACTTGTAAACTTTGTTTCCATCTTTCTTGTTGTGTGTCACTTTATTTTAGCACACCAGTAAAACTCCACCACATAACCCACTTTTAATCTAGACCGGCTGAGGAATACAACCTAAAAATAGCTTCACAACAAATAACTGCAGAAAGGACAGCCTGTCTTGATATTAAACAATTCAAAATCTCTCTTTTCCTTTTAATTATAAAGAGAAAATCAACTGGAAACAAAGTGAAGGTGTGTGTGGCACAACCATTAGCAATGGGATGAACTTTCCACACGCAGCCTCCCAGGACTCAGCTAGAGTACAAGTAAAATACAAAGTCCCTGAGCTTCTGTTTTATAAAATAAATAAGCTAAATCAAGTTGTACAGAACCAAAACCACCTCACAGCTCTTCTGAGTTTGAATGCCAAAGAGGAGGCCTGGATGTACCCAGGGAAGGTCACCTTCAGCCACCTATAAACAGCTAAAAAGATAAGACATTTATTTTAAGCTGGTGCTGAAAAAAAGGCTGACGGGTCAATGGTGGGCTGGGTCACTTTGGAGCTGATTTTCCCTGCCTTCCGCTGGATATAAGGGTACTTGGGTGCCAAATGGGGACAATGGGTACAATTCCCATTGTACCTTGTCCCAGTGAAATACCAGAAATTATGCACACTGTAGCTAGAACTTTAGTTTCCAGTTCTCTTGCCAACGCAGCATTAAGATAGAATCATAGAACGTTAGGGGTTGGAAGGGACCTCAAGAGATCATCGAGTCCAACCCCCAAGATAGAGAGACACAAATAATTACTCAGCAAAAAATAAGTTCAGGTGTAATGAAACTGCTTCTTTTGTTCAGAACTTTGCAGTGTTCAAAGGTATTTGCATTAAACTTGCAGGAAATTTCAGCTAAACTTCTCCCATAGCATAAATTGTTAGGGTTTCATCTTATAATATCAACATGAAATGTTTTCATTTTTGAGGGAAATAATTTCTTTTTTGGCCTTTTTTTTTTCCCCCTGACCACTATATTTTGCTGAAAACCAAAGTGGAGCTGGCAAGATGTTTCAGGGATCTGCTCAGGTGTCTTAATCTCCATCTTTTACGAAGGGAAAAAAGAAGCTGTTTTCTCACTCCCAAATTGTTGGTTTTTTCCCTTCAACCATATCTGAACTATTTTTCTACACGTGAGTCAGTCAGGGAGGTCACAACTTGGGCAACTTCAGGCCAAATCACAGTGTGCTTATAGGAAGGGACCCTTTGACATCTCTGGAAGATCCTGGGAAAACTAGGGACTTTGGGGGCATGTCCCTTTCCTTCAGTGAATGCCCCCATGTCATCTTTATACATGTCCATCCTCAAGCCCTGAGGACTTCCCTGATGTAGTTTTCCAAACAAAACCCCTGAATTCCACATTCAGGGCCAGGGCAGGTGGGACAGGGACTGATGCCCAGGCGATGGGCTCAGAAAAGATGTTCATTTTCAGCAACTCCAACAGTCAGGAAAGAATCTTGACAAAACAAATGGCTCCTCATAAACATGTCTAAGGAAATTAAGATGCTACAACTGATCTGCTTTAATAAAATTATGCAGTCAGCTCAGTTTCCAAAGTTACTCACTGTATTTTCTGCATCATGCCATGCAATTAATCCCTCCTAAAATAAACGGACTGATTAAAATTCCATTATCCTGACAGTTCACAATAAACCATGGGACCAATGATCCCCTTTCTTTTTAACAATTTAAGCCATTATAATTAATACTGGATTTATGTCATTTGCTGGTAAATGTTACGATCACCTTACTAACTACTTAAACAATTTCAAACAGTTGCACTCCTTCTCAAACATGTAAGCAATGGACAATAATTGAACTATTTAACCTGATTCACATTTCATGAAGTTTCCTTTATACACAAAGCTCAGTATTGAGTTGCTGGGGTCTCGTTTGTTTGCCTTTTTTTCTTTTTTTTTTTCAGTATCTCATTAAATGCTCATTACAAAAAAAAAAAAAAAATTAACTATTTGGAAAAAGACAGGGAAGTGTCTGAATTTGCCTTCACGGTTACTTTGGTTTCATATTCTATTTGTGAGCAAAAAGATGCTTCTTAAAGAACATTCTTTTCTATTATTATTTCAAATATCCTAAAAAAAAAGCTAATATTTTTCTTACCAAATTTTCTGCAATTCACTTTTGCCCAAAGTCAACCTTCCTTAGCATGCCATGAGTTTTGGGATGACAACCACTACACTCATAAAACCACACAAAATCATAACCCCTTTTTCTCAGTGGAATCACTTTTTGCTCAAATGTCTCTAGTTTTTACAGCAAACACACGATGGAAATGAAACCAAGGTTACAATCCAGCTTGTTCCAGCTAAAATTATTTGAGATTTCCTTCAGTCCCTTTCTGCTGTGCATCCGAGCCTGGCAGTGCCGTGGCCAAGCTCCCAGACACGGCCATGGCACTGGGGAGAAGGCATCCACCTGAGCACTGGGAGATTCTGCCTGAGCAAGCCCCAGGATTTGGGTTGCTTATACAAATACTCTTCTATTTTATTTTTTCAAGTTAGTCTTGTCTTTGCTACCCTTCTTCTCTCCTTTACAGTTCTAATTTCATGGTTCTATGTTATCAGCTGTAACACTAAACTCTCTTGGTTCTCTGGGATGGCACTTGGCAATCACTTCTTTCATGCACCACTCCTCCAGCTCCTGGTAATCTCCTGGATCTCACAGCTGTGGTGGTGTCACAAGGCATGGCCACGCTGTCAGCCCTTCCTAGCCTGCCTGCTGCACTCAGGCAGGACCACTGGAACCAATTGAGCATAGAACTGAGGGGCTTCAAGGTCCTCCCTGCCCCACTCTGTGGCCAGACCCGCAAGTGACGCAGTTCTACATCCCATGGCAATTGTGCAACATACAGAGAGACCAGATAGCTTGGAGGAGGTGGATTTACTAAAACAACCACTCCTTTGCTTGTGTTTTGTGGGTACTTTTTGTTCTCTATATTAAAATTTACCCCAAAGTGCAAATAAAAAATGAGGTGTTACAATGCTAATAAAATTACCACTTAAATTGACTTGGTTTTGGAAAAGGACATCAAAATTTTAGATGTTCAAAAACCGTGATTACAAACAGAGATACAATCTCCAAATTTTTTTAGAAGGTGGAAAATCCATTTTCTAACCAGCCCTACTTATGACTGGGTAGATGGGTTACTTATCCAAACTAACACTGACCTTCAAAAATGTTTGGGTTGATGTCAGTGTTTGGGCTGAGGTTTGGTTTGGCCAGTTCTTTTTCCATAGCAATTTACCCATCCCTCGAAGAGATGCAGCTCTGAAATGGAATAAAAAGAAGAATGTTAAGCACACATAGGCCGAACTGAGCTACTATTTAATAGAAATAATAATAAAAAGAAGCCTTTAAGCTCATCTTTATCTGAGCAATTGCACAGTTTACTACCACAGCAGCTGATCCCATTATGAGAGCCATCAGCCATAATAGCAATGCCCGATGAAAAGGAGGAAAGAAAACAGATTTATTAAACAGCTAATCTTTGTTTACATTGATAAATGAGCCTTTCTCGAGATCCCAAAGTTCATTTAAAACCCCATTTTTTTTTTAGCAGCTATTTGCCTAGCCAGCTGCAGAAGCCTCCCGGGATCTCCCCAGTGTCATTCGCAGAAACCTTCCTTCTAAGTTTCTCCCAAGGTCTCCCGAGTTGTGCCCAGGTGTTGAGATTTAAGGATGTGCTATTCCTCACATCAGCTGCACAGGATGGACTCTCGCCCATACTGTCAGCACCCTGCGAACAAGAAAAGGCCTTCTTTGTGTGCTCTCTGAAGGCCCAGCACTGTGGCTATCTCATTCTGTTTCAAATTAACATTGGTGGTGATTTCCGCTGGCTTTTGCTTTGTAGAAAGACCTCTATGTTCTGCAGCAGCTCTCCAGTTGCAGGGCGCCATGGGAGGCTGCAGGCAGATGCAAATAGTGTTGTCTCAGTTTGCTCCCGTGGTTTTGCTTTCCGAGGAGGCTGAGAAGCAAAGAGATGGGGGGTTTGGCCACGAGCAGCCAAGGCGGACAGAAAGAACAGAAAAACTGGGGTTTTAGTGTGAAGTGCAAGCTCTGCGCGCCGTGCTTTGTGCTGAAGATGGTAACATTGACTGCAAGAACTGTCTCTTCTTCCCACTGGCCTCCAGAACGTGATGAAATGGTTGGGCCTATCCCTCAGCATAGCCACAGAAATCAGAGAGCGTGAGGCTAAAATAAATCGCTTAGCGTTGCAAAATATACAGGGCAGGGTGCTAACGAAAGCCCGTTAGCATCCAGAGACAGAGCTGCAACGAGCATTAGATCACAGCCTAGATGTGACATAAATTATAATCCAATACAGAGTGTTTAGAAAAATAGTTCCCCAGTGGCTGCTCTGATCTCTGCGGTCCCACGTACTCCAACTACCGGGGAACGTGCAGAGCGAGTGGCAGCGACCGGCAATGAATGGTGACTTTCTTCAGCTGCCTTTTCCTACACTCATAACAAGATCACAGACAATATATATAGGACTGTGCAAACATACAAGGATGATTAATACTTGCGTGTGATTAATTGCATGTTTACTCCAAGGAATGACTCAATAATTACATGAATGTTTTTCCGACCCTTTGCTAGATTTTATTACTTCACAGAGCGCCGCGCCGCAGATACGTCATGAGATAGAGAACAAAGCCAGGGGCAAAGCTGAGCTCCCAGGGCCGTGCCCTGATTCTGGCCACAGAAATCCTCCTCTCTAAGTCTGGATGAGGCTCACGGGCCACGAACCACCTCACAGTGGCTGAGTTGATGGTACTAAGAGTACAAAAAGTCTCGTACATGTACGTACTTGGTAGGAAACCAGTTTTGAAAAGGGAAAGCTATTGTACCCAAATTGTGCCCACAGTCCCAGAATAGATGGGTGTTTGTGCAAAAGCAGACAGGAGAGTTAACTTGTTGACCCTATACTTTAAACAGTAGGATTCAAAGTCAACAGAAGGGTGGTGAAAATATTGCTTCAGACTTTTTCAGTTATTTACATTTAACAAAATTTGCCCTTTCTTACCAACAACCCAACAAACAAACCAAAACCAGGGTCAAGTTACCAACGTGTTCCAGTTTGGCCCTGCAGATTTAATCCTGGCCTCTCAACATGAATGTGGGACTAAATATCAGAAGCAAATATTGCATGGCATGTATTTTTCAGGCTCATATCTGACAGCTCAGTGGAACCGTAAGCACTGAGCCCAAGGCGTGTGCCTCCTCTCTCTCAGGAACACTGTGGAACAAGTGATGCTTGAGACTTGAAACAGAGAACAGCCCAAACAGCCCCACCGTGGCACTATGTGTGTTTTCCCTCCTTCCTTTTCCTTTTTTCCCCACTCTTCTCCAGCACTGCATCCTGCAACACTGTGGTTTTTTAGCAAAATATTTCTTACAAGCAAAGGAACTTTGCAAATACGGCTGCTACAGATAATAATGATCACCTTCTGCAAGATAGGGGGAATGTGAAGACTTATTGCAGAAAATCTATTTTAATTTATGCTTCATATGTATCCTTTATGAATTTACCCGGGTACGTACCCAGGTTACGCTTTGTATGTACCCATAATGAAATGATATACCCATTAATTAATGAATTAAAAAGAAAAGAACATGAACATTTTTGCTATTTATCTGTAATGTGACTTGCTCAACCTTCTCCAGCATTCTAGTGTCTTTGGCCGTTGAGAAGAGTTTGCTCAGTGTCACTTTTTTCTCCCAGACATTGGTACTCTGTCCAGTTTGGTGCACTAACACATCCCACACCCATTTCACATTGGCAGTGCAACGCTGACAGGTAACGAGAGAATACCCATGGGGTATTCACAAGATGGTTTATGACAAGAGTTTTCCAAACCATTTTCATTCCACAGTTTTCCCAGTTGTGTGACTTTCTATTTATTGCAAAATATTAACAGAAAATTTGAGTATTTCATTCTAATTCCTTTACTTTCTGTAATATGACCACGCATGAAGATTGTCTAGAAATACCTTAAGGAATGTGACTCATTAGAGGTTCATTCTTTCTGACCCCATTTTTGCCAGGGCAGACTGTAAGGGCAGCTTTTTGCACGCTGGGGACACGCTGGTCATGTACACACTGTCCTGTGTTTATACCCGAAAAAGAAAAGTTGGGAAAATATGTGTTGCACTGGAACAGAAAGTAGCTTTTGGCTCCCAAGGGATTCGTTCTGCCCAGCTCACAGAGATGGAGAGAAGCTGTGGAGGGAGCTTGGGGGAATGGTATCTAAACACTCAGCAGGGCAAACTTCAGCTTCTGGGCATTATGTGGCTGTATCAGACAGAAAATAGGTCAGCTTTCTAAAGAGAGGTGTATTTTAAATATTAAAATATAAGACTACATTATTTTCTGGGGAAATCTGTAGAAACAAACAGGCAATTTTATGTAAGTTGTATATATTATATACAATTCTATTATATATTATAATTCTATATATACTTA